>VONZ01001477.1:0-138744 GCA_012976165.1 Labeo catla | reverse complement strand
GCTGGAGTCATTGTGTGATTTCAAAAGTTGCTTCATTTATTTTTTTACTGGAGTATTTAGCGCTGGATTTCAGAGTTTTATGCATATTGCCCACAGCTTTCTCAAACGCTCTGCCAACACGCTCTTTCTCTAATAAGGCAGGCGAGCACAGCAGTTAATTGAACGAAAGAATTTCCAAGCTGAAAACCCTGCAAATATCCTGTTTTGTTTTTACACTCCCAACAAAATTTGCATGTATATATCCTTATGTGTATGTGTGACTGTGGCCTTTAAGGTGGGCTATTTTTTTTCCAGCTTTCCTTTGAGAAACATGACAGTAGACCTTTAGAAAGAGAGAGGGAGGGAGACAGAGAGAGAGAGATAAAGGGATATGGAGAACTTGAAATTGGAGTGGAGAGAAATATAGGCAGAGATTTAAAAAGAAGAATGGAAAGAGGTGAGGGAAGGAGAGGTGGAGGATATCATAAAGGCAGAATTAAAGGAGAGGTGAGGGATTGAGAACAAGGGATGATACAGGACAGAGGGGAGGCGAGCGCTTTTGTTCACGGCACAGGACTCAGGCTTGCCAGCTGCTGCGTACGGCTTTGGAAGAAACCTGATCTGCCTTTCTCCTCCTCTCTCCTCTTGCTATTAAAATAAGGGATGAATTAACCCCACACTAACCCAAGGGGGAAGAGGAATGTGAGGGGGAGAAGCGAACTTCAGGAAGGAACTTGAAAGTGTTTACATGAGTCTGTGTAAATGGCATGTGTTTATGCAATTTTTGATTCAGTAGAATAGGCTCAGCCAACAGCATGAAAAGCATGATGTTAATTATCACAAAAAAGTAATCTCAACTTACTTCTTAAAAAACTTAAAATAAAAAGAAGCAGCAGCCAAGATCAAGGATACAGTGAAGCACTTGTTATTGATGTGTTATTGATAATTTCATGAAAGCACTTACACTATTCAAAATAATGTGTCGATATGTTTTTCTTTCATGCTTACCAAAGCTGATTTTTTTTTTTTTATCAAAATGCAATAAAAAAACAGTAATAATGTGAAATATTATTACAATTAAAATAACCATTTTCTATTTTAATACATTTTAAAATGTATTTAAAGGTCATTTACATATTGAGTCTGAAATTTTTGCATATTAAAAAATAAATAACCTTATGTTGTGTCTATCACGTTTACACTCCGAAACTTTTTCAAAAAAAAAAAAAAAAAAAAAAAAAAAAGGGGTTAAGGTTTGATTGTATGCATTTTCACATCTGTAGCATGTGTTTTGATAGGAAAGGATGACAAATATGAAAAAGTGCATACAAAAATTTCAGACTCAATGTGCAATGCATTTTCGGCAGCCATTACTCCAGTCTTTAGTGTCACATGATCTTTCAGAAATCATTCTGAAATGCTGATTTAGGGCTCAGGTAACACTCATGTTTACTATCAATGTTGAAGAGAATTGTGCTGCTTAAAAGTTTTGTTGAAACCATAACAGAAATCACGTAACAGAAATGATACGTATTTTAATGTACTTCAAAATATAATTTATTTCTGTGATGCACTGATGAATTTTAATCAGCCATTACTCCAGTTTTCAGTGTCACACGGTCCTTCAGAAATCATTCTAATATGCTGATTTATTATCAGTGTTGAAACTGCTGCTTAATATTTTTTTGGAACTTGTGATAATTTTTTCTTTGATTCTTTGATGAATAGAAAGTTAAAACAGCATTTATTCAAAATAAAATATATATTGTGTTTACTATCACTTTTTATACATTTAACAAATCCTTACTGAATAAAAGTATTAATTTCTTCAAAAAAAAAAAAAAAATATTGACCCCAAATTTTTGAATAGTAGTGTATATTGTAACACAGAATTTCTATTTTGGATAAACGCTGTTCTTTTAAACTTTTTATTTATCAAAGAATCCTGAAAAAAGTATCACAGGTTCCAACAACATATTATACAGCACAACTATTTCCAACATTAATAATAAATCAGCATATTAGAATGATTCTGAAGGATCATGTGACACTGAATACTGGAGTAATGATGCTGAAATTTCAACTTTGCTTCACAAAAATAAATTATAATTTAAAGCATGTTAAAATAGAAAACTGTTATTTTAAATTGCAATAATATTTCAAGGAATGTAACTTTTTGATCAAATAAATGCAGCCTTGATTAGCATAAGAATCTTCTTTAAAAACATTACAATTTTTTACTGATCCCAAACTTTTGAATGACAGTGCATGTGCGTGTGGGCTGTTCTATTGAAAATGTGAGCAAATTAACGTTTACAGATTTGCCCCATTCACTTATATTGTAAGTGCCTCACTGTAACTCTGATTTTTGATTTACGTAAAAGGATGGACAAGCTGATCTTATTTTTTGTGCTAATCAACATATTGTTCATTTAACTCAACTTGTATTGAATATTCCTTTCATTCTGCCACTCACACAAAGTGCTCAACATACAAGGAGAAATAACAGCAATGTAGTGCAAGAAAGTAGGCCAGGTCAAGAATGTGTGTTAGAGTGGACAAAACTGTGTGTGAGTGTGTTTTGTAGATATGAGTTGGGTTTTGTGGTCAGAGTGGGTGGTGAGGAGCCATATGGTTGTGTGCTCAGCCTGAGAAGAGAGCCCCAAAGGTGGGGGAGAGAATTGGTCCATCGCTCTGGTCATCTGGAGCTTTATCCCTCAGAGAGCGCAAGCCCTAAAATGGTCTTTCCCTTCCTCTGTTCTTCTCCTTTCATCTCTCTTCTTCAATCCTCTCTCCCTGCCTTCGGATCTTCCTGATCCTTATTACTTTCATATTCCTGGTAGGAGCGTGAGCCTGAAAAAAAAAGAGAGCAAGTTCTTCATCTGTCATGCCACACTCTCGGGTGAAAAGGTTAGTGGGCGGGAGGTTAAGTGTGCTGCGGGGATCGCGAGTGTGTGTGCGATGGGGGTCCTCTATGGAACGCACGATGGGTCATTTTTCCAGTCTGGAAAACAAACACTTGAGACGAGAGGATGAAATCTCTGGTCGGGGGGGAGGACAACAGCTGTGACCCAAATATTATTCTCTTGATTGCTACATGCATTCATACAAACTCTGTTACTGCTTTAACTCAGTTTCTGTGCTAGATATTTTATGTTTGGTTTTTGTAGATTCCTTCTTGTAGAACATAACAACAACAGAAGACTCATCACTCATTTAAAGGGATAGTTCATAAAAAAATAAAATCACCTCATACTATTCTGAACATGTAAGATGATATTGAATTTTTTTTTTCAGTGTTTTGTGTCTATACAATAATAGGTCACTGCTCTTCTGTAGAAGAAAGAAACTCATGCAGGATTAAGTTTTATTTTAGTATCATTTAGTCACTATTAAAGTATTTATAATTGTAATAAAGTTTAGTTTTACTATTATTTTCTACTATTTTATATTAGTTTTTGATCTCTGTTTATTTATTTATTTATTTGGACTTCAAATTAAGCTTAAATTAAAATTAAAATTAAATTATTTATTAAAAATAAATAAATAAATTATTTTGCCATGGGAACCCAAATAAGTAAGCTTAATTTGAAGTCCAAATAAATAAATAAATAAATAATACACTGCCATTCAAGAGTTTAGTGAGATTTTTTTTTAAAAGAATTTTCATCAAGGCTGCATTTACTTGATCAAAAATACAGAAAATTTTTGATAAAAAATACAGTAATATTGTAAAATATTATTACAGTTTAAAATAATGTTTTTCTATTTTAATATATTTTAAAATATAATTTATTCTTGTGATGCAAAGCTTAATTTTCATCAGCCATTACTTCAGGCTTTAGTGTCACATGATGCTTAAGAAATCATTCTAATATGCTGATTTATTACTTGTATTATCAATGTTGGAGTTATCAACAGTTGTGCTGCTTATTACTTTTTGGAACCTTTCTTAGGATTATTTTATGAATAGAAAGTTAAAAAGAACAGCATTTATTCCAAATAAAAATATTTTGTAACAATATAAGTCTTTGCTGTCACTTTTTATCAATTTAACAGATCCTTGGCGAATAAAAGTATTAATTTCTTTAAAAAAAAAGGAAAAAAAAGAAGAAAGAATAGTAATATACTGACGACAAACTTTTTTGGTAGTTATTATTATTATTGTTGTTGTTGTTGTTACAATATAACAACAACAACAACAACAACAACAATAATAATAATAATAATAATAATAATAATAATAATAATAAAAAGCTATTTTAAATAAATTCTGTTCTTTTTCAATCCTGAAAAAAGTATCACAGGTTCCAACAAAATATTAAGCAGCAGAACTGTTTTCAATATTGATAATAAATCAGCATATTAGAATGATTTCTGAAGGATTATGGGACGTTGAAGACTGTAAAATTCAGCTTTGCATCACAGGAATAAATTAGATTTTAAAATATATTCACATAAAACAGTTATTTTACATTTAAACAATATTTCACAATATTACTATTTTATTTTTCTAGATTTTTGATCAAATAAATGCAACCTTGATGAAAATGTTAAAAAACAAACAAACAAAAAAAGATTTTTATTAATTTTAGTTAACAGTATTGGCATGGCATAAGGATGAGAAAATGACAGAACTTTTATTTTATACTATATATATTATATACATACATATGTATATATATATATATATATATATATATACACCATCATTTCCCAAATATGCTATATCAAGAAGCCATATTGGATTAGGACCGTTTCAACACTTTAAGTAAAATCAGGCATTTTCACAAATAATGGCATATATTTTTTTTACAATAGTCGTGTGAAGGCTTTTATTGTATTTTCTTATTTAAGTAAATCAGGAAAGAAGAAAACAGAAAAGAAAAAGCTCATTTAGTTCTAAAAGCTTTAAACCTCAATCCAAACTAAAACCTCAGCTGCTGCAGATTAATATCTTGTTTTAGCAGTCACGTTCAGCGAAAGCCCCTCTATTTATGGCTCCATTTAAACATCGCATATTTACATTTCTTCCATTCTTCAGCGTCTAGAGCTACAGTTGTGCCCCAACACTCTCTGAGCTGATCAACCAGCGGCCGAGTGCTTTCCAGTGCTGCAGCGGTCATGGCTGAGTGTGACAGTATGAATAATAAATTATAAACTTTCCACCACAGTAATAACAGTTCCACCATCCGGTGGAGTGACACAGAAACTCCAGAGAAATCTAGTAGAGGAAATCCTGGAGAACTTCACCTCAGCACCATGCATTACCTGCTCAGATCTTTCAGTCAGTTATGAATTAATCTCTGTGCTGTCTCTGCCTCTCTTTCATTTCGTTTCTCCCTGTTGTGTGTCAGTCCCTGCGACTGGCTGGTTATACTTGAAATCCTTCCTCTCCCTCACTGTCGGTCTTCCTATTTCTCTCAGCTTCAAGAGTTCAGGGTCAGATCTACTGTTTGCAGTGACTTTCACACAAGCAGAACTGGGGCTGGCTCTCTGAGGGGCCCGGCTGAAAGGCAGCCTTTGTCTGGGAGAGGAGAAGTGTTCACATCTGGCAGCTCGCTGGCCTGGCTCGGATGGTGGAGGGTGGCAGGGGGGCCGCTCGGATTGCCGTCTGGCTTTGCAGAAGCCCGCAACTCCAGCTTTAATAGAAACGACGAACGAAGCCCCCCTCCTCGCTTTAAAACCCCAGAGGTTGTGAGGATTTGGCAATACTTCTGAGCAGTGATGGGTTAATTGTTCACTCCGCTGTCTTGTGGCGGCTTTTTTCTTGATGTGCCCCTGGATTCCTGTGATCAGAGAGAGTGGAAATGCTTTTCATCGCCGTTCAATGGCTTTTTTCTATTTTGGAACAGTCGACTTGTGCCAGATCAGAGGGTTAGAGCAAGTTCATAATCATTAAAGTCTGCACTCATGCCCAAGCATATCCGCACACAGAGCGTGGATATCAAGGCCATTTTCTCCTACAACGGCGTTAATGCATGGAAAATTTTTTCTCCCTTTATCGCCCCAAACACTTCGTACCCTCATGGGACGCAACAGCACAGTTGCCTGTCTCACACATTCTCTGACCTTTAAAATGTCCTTCAGGCTCTGTAAATACTCTTTTCCTTCCTTCACAACACACTTCTCATCTCAAAAACCTAACCTGAAAACTCAGTTTCCCTATAGACCCTCTTTTCAAGCATTAGAACCCAGACTTTGATTTGGATCTAAGACCTAGACCTAATTCGAAAAGCTAGCTTGTCATTTCCTATATTAGTGTTTTCCAACATTTTTCTTCCCCTTCATCTACACTAAAGGAAAAATGTGTTCATTCATCTTATTGCTCTTACTGCTGTTGCAGAAATCAACACCTATCCAGTGTCTTTTATGCTGAGATTTATCCATGCATACTTTTAGCACTGACATTATTAAAGAAATGTAGATATTTATATGGGCCATTGTATAGCATTGGTGCAAATTGCCGTCCCACAACCAAAAAACACATTTAAAAAGCAATTAAATATTCAAATCTTAGATGTTTACTAAGATCCTTTTATTATCTATTGAAACAATGAAATATCAGTAAGCTTTGTATAAAATCATCATTTAGTTGGTACTTTCAATTGGGAGGTGGCTGTCCCGAACCCTAACCCCTAAATTTCAATTTATGAAAATTATGTTGAAATAATTTTTGCATTGTATTCCATTGTTGTTTTTAAAAATATCTTATTGATTTAAAAAAAAAAGGTGTTAAAAACAACAACAACAACAACAACAAAAACAATTAGTTGTAAATTATGAAACTTTATGTAAAACAAAATGTGTCCCGCATTTTCTTGTCATTACTGAAATTATGTATGTTTTAGCTCATTGGTTGAGACTGATTTTAACTACATCCCTACATTTATGATCAGAAAATATTCCTGTGTATCTCTGTCTTATAGCTACTTGGTGAGTAGATAGGCCCTGTCATTTTGAGGTAAATGTGTTCAAAAGTCTGAAAAATCTATGTGTAACTTTAAAAAAAAAAAAAAAGTCACTACTGAACACCCATTTTTCTATAATTAAATGTTTTTTGGGAGTTAAGGCCTTTTCACACTGAGCGCAAAAAAGCGAAAACAAATATTGCACGCAACGATGAACTGGAATAAAACAACAGATTCCTATGGATTCTTCCACACAGACCGCAAACATTTGCGCACCAATGTTTTTTTTCCAACCAGTCCGATGAATCTTTTTAGTTTCGCAAAGCGAAAACACAGGCTGTCCAATAAGATTTGAGCATTACATCACGTGGCCACTGCAACTGCTGTTGCACAAAAAGTATAGAGTGGTGGCGCTGTTTCGACAAACAAACACAGAAGAAGAGTATTCCAAGAGAAATGAGGATGCGTTTTTTATGTCATTGTATCTGAGACTGATAATTATTCTCACATGATATTATATAATTTCTATTAAAGGAGAAGTTCACTTTCAGAAAAAAAAATGTACAGATAATGTACTCACCCCCTTGTCATCCAAGATGTTCATGTCTTTCTTTCTTCAGCCATACAGAAATTATGTTTTTTGAGTTTCAGGATTTCAGGATTTCAGGATTTTTCTCCACATAAAGGACTGGTATGGTTCCCCGATTTTGAACTTCCAAAATGCAGTTTAAATGCGGCTTCACTTTGCACCAATTCTACAGAATAGCCCATGTGTTAATATTATTATTAAACTATTAAAATAAGTATATTACATATGTGACCCTGGATCACAAAACCAGTCATAAGGGTCATTTTTTCAAAATTGAGACAGGAATCTGAGGGTGCAAAAAAAAATAAAAATATTGAGAAAATCACCTTTAAAGTTCTTCAAATAACGTTCTTAATGTATATGACTAATCAAAAATTAAGTTTCCATACATTTACAGTAGGAATTTTACAAAATATCTTAATGGAACATGATCTTTAATTAATTTCCTAATGATTTTTGCCATAAATGAAAAATCTATAATTTTGTGATGTATTTTTGGCTATTGCTACAAATATACCCCAGCGACTTAAGATTGGTTTTGTGGTCCTGGGTCACATATTACTTTTAATTTCGATGTTAATACCAATTAATAATAATACTTTTAGTATTCACATTAAAGAAATGTACAATATTCATATATTAAGATTTAAAGGTTAATATATTTAATTCTGACAACAACCCGTGTCTAGGTCAGTTTCTTTTAAAATAAGTCTATAAAAGATCATACTGCAATTTTCTAAATAAATAACAATAACATCAATAAAAATTAGTATCAATGCATGACATTAGTATAGTGATTTAGCATGTTTAGTATACAGTAATAACTACCTGTCTCTATGCTAAATACTATTAAAATAAGTTATTAAAAGATCTGTAATGCAACTAGATATTGTATTTGCCAGACTACACAAGGAAAGGGTTCTTGTGGAGTTCAAACTGACAAGCATCAAGCGAATGTGACAGCAGGAAAATATTCCACTGGCAGCACTTTGTGGTTAGCATCCCCCACTAATGTCTCGAAAGCGCAATTATATCTTTCAGCAAAATCACTGAAGTATGCAAGACTCAGAAGGCCTTACATTAGAGGGTAATGGCCCATGCAAGAAGGCGAGGGAAGGTGTGCATGGGAGTATGTATTTTAATTGGAATATAAAGTGACAGTTGCAGAAGAAACATAAAGCCACCTTATACTGGTCTGGAGTGACGGAAGGTGCATCTCTCCGTTTAAAAGCAAAATAGAGTAAATAAAGAGTGACAGAGAGCCTAAAGCCTGAGACCCTCTCATTAATTGGTGCATGAAATCAGAGCCTCTCTCATGAAAGGGAAAGTGTCAGTTCACAGCATAACAAGAGACAGGTGGACAGGTCTGTCAATGACAGGATAGGGGGAAAGCACTGTATTTGATTTTTTTCCTTTCCACTTGCATTAGTTTTTTCCCCCCCCCCATTTACCTTTCCGTTTCCTTTTCACTTTTGAAGAAGTTGGTTCCCTATTTCCAGTTCCTTTTTGTTTTTCTATGTGCTTTTCATTTTGACATTTTCACTTCCTTTTTCACTTTCCCATATTTTTCTGTTTTTAATTTCTTTTCCCCCCTTTCTTTCACTTTTCCCATTTCCTCCTCTATTTCCTTTTGACATTTCCACTTCCCTTTTGTCTTATTTCATTTACTGTTTTCTTATTTCCCTTTTCTAGATCCATTTCATTTTCAGATTTCTTCTTCCTTCTCGTTTCTTTTTGTTTCACATTTCCCTTCCCATTTTCCATTTGTACTTTTCACATTCCTTTTCTTTTCTTTTTAATGTTCTTTCCACCTTTCTTTTTCCCCACTTCCACTTTCTTTTTGTTATGCTGCGTCCTTTTCATTTGGACATTTTCTCTTTCCTTTTCCCCATTTCTTTCCCACTTCCCTTTTTATTTCCTTTTGACATTTCCACTTCCGTTTTGTCTTCTTTCCTGTTCTTTTTTTCTATTTACTTTACTTATTTCCATCTTATTTCCACTTCCTTTGTCTTTTCTGTCTTCTTGTTTCACATTTGCCTTTCACCCTTTACCTTTCCATTTTCATTGTCCCATTTCCTTTCCTTTCTTTTCCTTTTCCTTTTTACTTTCATTTTCTTTTGTTTTTAATGTCCTTCCCCCTTTCTTTTCCCCATTTCAACTTTCTTTTTGTTATTGTATGTCCTTTTCATTTTGACATTTTCATTACACTTTCCTGTCTTTTTCTGTTTTCCTCCTCCCTTTTCCCCTTCCTTTTCTATTTCTTTCAGACATTTCCACTTCCTTTTTGTCTACTTTCCTATTCTGTTTTTCCATTACCTTTTCTTATTTCCTTTTTATTTCCACTTCCTTTGTTTTTTCTGTCTTTTTGTTTCACGTGCCTTTCCTCCTTTACCATTCCATTTTCCCATTTTCCTTTCCTTTTCTGTCCTTTTCACTCTCATTTTCTTTTGTTTTTAATGTCGTTGCCCCCTTTCTTTTCCCAATTTAATTTTCTTTTTTTTAAATTCTATGTCCTTTTCATTTTGACATTTTCACTTCCTTTTTACGCTTTCCTGTGTTTTTCTGTTTTTACTTTTCTTTCCCTTTTCCCTTTTCGTCTTCTCATTTGCCTTTCCCCCTTTACCTTTACTCCATTTTAATTTTCCCATTTCCTTTCCTTTTCTTTATTTTCTGTCCAGTTCACTTTCATTTTCTTTTGTTTTTAATGTCCTTTTCCATTTCCCTTTCCCCATTTCCTCTAACATTTTATTATTATATTCTTTTAATTTTGACATTTTCTGTTTTTACTTTCGTTTTCTTCCTTTCTTTCCCTTTTCCCTTATACTTTTCCATTTCCTTTTGACACTTCCACTTCCATTTTGTCTACTTTCCTATTCTGTTTCCATTTCCTTTTCTTATTTCAGTTTTATATTTCTCTTTTTGTTTCACATTTTGCTTTTCTGTTTCCTTTTCTTTTTTTCTTTCCAACTAAATAAAAAAAAAAAACAATACCTTTGGTAGTCTGTGTAGTAGGTCAGATTCATACAGAGCCGTGCATGTTTGGAGCTGCACGACATTTGCTTAATCCTGGAAATTCACATTGAAGCTTGTTGTAGTTTACCCATAATCTCCCTCTGTTCCCTACTTCCTTCTTCTTTGCCCTCACAATAGGGAATACTACATGTTTGTAATGCTAATTTGTCAAGAATAAATATGCAAGAAAAATTCACAAAAGTGGAAAAAAGTCCCGCAGATCTGCTAAAGCAGGGGGGAACAAATGAGCTTTAGAGATATTTGAGGAAAATCCCAACTTTAGTCACAGCATGAGTTTGTGAAGGGGAAAAACACCAACGGCACCGCACACAAGGCTCATGTGGTCAACTTCACAGCAACAAGGCCACAGGCAAGGTCAGAAACAAGCCTTTATGGAATACTCATTGTCCAGACAGTTATTAGGTTGCCGTATACAATGCCAGGGTTAAATCTGAAGGGGCTGTGAATACATTGATTACATACATGATGAATTATTGAACCTTTGTACATTTGCCTGACAAATCCCTGTAGGGCTGGATGCATGAGCTTGAGAAAATCTAATAAAAACTGAATAGCATCCCACTAGCTTTGGCCTTCTCCCTCAGCTAATGCAGCGCTACTCGTCTCTGACCCTCTGGAGGAAGCACAGAGCAGATGACAAATGTGCTTCAACTCGAAAAGGCGGCAAAACCAACGAGTCTGAAATCTAATAAGTAAGCCAGATCTGAGGAGTGATGGAGTAGGTAGAGGTATGGTGCTATCAGTCAGGGAAAGTGTGGGAAGAGGAAATGAGAAAGAGAGAAGAGGAAAAAGAGGGCAGGTTAAAGGAGCTTCCAAATACTTGGCCCCATTAATGTTTAACAAAACGCAGTAATGAGCATAGAGCAGACCTCAAAGACATACAGAGACACGAAGATGAAATATTTACTGAAGCCAGTGCAGTGTTTTCACTGCACTTTGAGTGATTGTCAGCCATGTTTTATTCATGTGGCATTGTTTATGTGGTTGTGACTGAGACTTCAGCGGAGAGGAAGATCACCACTCACAAACCGACAGCTAATTATCCTCACATCTCTCTCGCTCTCTCTCTCACTCTCACTCTCTAGTGCACGCTGAGAGTGAGAGCAGTGTGCGCATAAGTGGCAGTGAGCTGCTTGTTGTGATTTGGAGATTTCTTTATTTTGATCATTATTCGAATGTTAACCAGTTTATAAATAAATTAACTTATTTGGAAGGGATTAGGATCTCTGTATTACCATTGTGGACATTATGGTAGATCAAAGTGTTCTAGATCCATGCATCACAAATCCTCTTCAACAGTCACACCAGTTTTGGAATTCTGAAAAATTCAGAATTGCGAGTTGTAAACTCAGAATTTGGGAAGTCAAATTATCAAAATGTAAACTCATAATAAGTCAGAATTGCGAAATGTACACAAGAAGTCAAATTGCGAGACAAACTTTGAGAAAATTTCGAGAAAAGAGTCAGAATTGCGAGATTTAAACTCAACATTCAGTGACAAGAAGTCAAATTGTGACATGTAAACTCAAAATCCAGTGTCAAGAACTCAAATTGTGCAATGTAAACTCAGAATTCTGAGGACAAAAGTAAAAATTGTGAGATGTAAACTCAGAATTCAGATAAATAAGTCAAAATGGCAGACATAAACTCAGAATTCAGAAAACTGAAGTCAAACTGTGAGACATAAACTCAAAATTATAAGAAAAAAGTCAGAATTCTGAGATGTAAACTTAGAATTCAGAGAAAAGACGTCAAATTGAGAGATGTAAACTGAAAATTCTAAGAAAAAAAGTCAAAATTTTGAGATGTAAATTCAGAATTAACAGTAAAGAAGACAGAATGGCAGACATAAACTCGGAATTCAGAGAAAAGACGTCAAATTGTGAGATGTAAACTGAAAATTCTAAGAAAAAAGTTAAAGATTTTGAGATTTAAATTCAGAATTCACATAAAAGTCAAAATGGCAGACATAAACTCAGAATTCAGAGAAGTCAAATTATGAGATGTAAATCAAAATTCTAAGAAAAAAGTCAAAATTTTTAAATGTAAATTCAGAATTCACAGAAAAGTTGTCAGAATGGCAGACATAAACTCAGAATTCAGAGAAAAGAAGTCAAATTGTGAGACGTAAACTCAAAATTCTACGAAAAAAGTTAAAATTTTGAGATGTAAACTCAGAATTCAGTGACAAGAAGTTAAAAACACAGAATTCATAGACGTCAAATTGTGAGATGTAAACAAATTGCGAAATGTGAACTCAGAGTTCAGAGAGAAAAGTCAAAATGGCAGAAGTACACTTTAAAAAAATAAAGGTTCCAAAAGGGTGTTTTTGCAGTGATGCCATAGAAGAACCATTTTTGGTTCCCCAAAGAACCTTTCAGTGAACGGTTCTTACAAGAACCAATTTGAAGAACATTTTAAAATGTAAAGTCAGAATTCAGAGGAAATAAGTCAAAACGGCAGACATAAACTCAGAATTCAGAGAAAAGAAATCGAATTGGGAGACATAAACTCAGAATTTTAAGGAAAAAAGTCAGAATTGCAAGATGTAAACTCAGCATTCATTGACAAGAAATCATATTGCGAGATGTAAACTCAGAATTCAGAGAAAAGAAGTCAAAATTGTGAGATGTAAACAGAATTCAGAGAAAAGGACTCGAATTCTGATATGTGAACTCAAAATCCTAAGACAAAAGTCAAAATTGTGAGATGTAAACTTACAATTCCAAGTAAAAAGTAAAATTCTTATATATATATATATATATATATATATATATATAAAGTAATATTCTGGTTTGGTGCTTAACAAACATTTATTATCATCAGTGTTGAAAACAGTTGTGCTGCTTAATATTTTTTGAAACTGTGATATATTTCAGAATTCTCTGAATTAATAAAACCTTCAAAGAACAGCATGCATTCAAAATAAAAACCTACTAATCAGTAGGTAATCACTTACTAACGTTAAGTCTTTACTGTCACTTTTGATCAATTTGTCCTTGCCGAACAAAAGTATTAATTAAAAATGACTTATTCTTAATTTGTCAACTCAAGCTTTTTTAATATTACATATAAAAGTAAATAATCCTTAACACAATAACATTGTTCCAGAACTGTATGACTTTATATCTGTGAGGCACAGAAGATGATATTTTTAGCTGTGTTTTTAACCATCCATCCATCCTGGTTTGATCACGGAGTATACTTTTGCATACATTTTATGATTCAGTTTATAAGTTCTGAACAGAACATCAAGCAGAGTAAATGCATTAAAGTAATGTATTTGTGTTCTATCTATTGGCAACATCTGCTGCCATATTTTATGCTACCGTGGAACATCATTACTAGAAGCTTCGCTGCTCAGCGTTCACACAGCCTCCAGAGAGAATGGAAAATGAGTAGAGGAAATCAAAATGTTGCAAACTTTAATCCAAGTCTCCTTGATCTTCACTAACCAGATCGACCTCACTGAAAATCGATTGGAATACGACTAATAGGCTCTTAGAGATGACTGATATAACCTGATACATTAACATTTACACGCGCAAGCGCTCTCGTGCTCGCACACACCTGTCGGTACTCGTTTCTGCCTCTCTCTGAGCTGTCTAATGGGCCTTTAATTGATTGAATAAATCTGACTGGATAATAAATCACAGGCTTAAGAAGAGCTCTACGTCTCTGACATCCGTTAGTGCACTAGAATATTGCTCCAACACTGTTAGCATTGATTTGACCTGTTTTAAGTTGGCGGTAAAGCTCATCATGACATAGCTTTAATAACCTCGCACTCATATTCGCATCAGGCGATTGCTCCTCTCTAAAATGATTGCCTCTCAAATCAAATCAAGACAGAGTTTTGTTCATACCTTTCCGGGATGTTTCGAGACAGGGGAATCGCTCAGCTTTCATCATTAATCATTTGAAGATGCCTGTGCATATGATTATGTGTTTGATGATGCAGTTTGGTGTAGTCGAAGCTAGCTGTTTCACACGAGGGTCACACCGTATCAGATCAGTGGGTTTTTAGCATGTTTAATCAAAGGCCAGACAAGCTGCTTTTGCTAATGCACTGAGAAGACTTAAACGCATGCACAAACAGTGAAGGTAAGCGAGCGGGACGGCTGAGATGAGCCTAAGGATAACGAGAGCAGATTCCATAGATGTGGAACATTAGAGGCAGAACATCAGAAATCTGCTGCTCGCAGGAACATCAAAGAGTAATTGAAAATTACATGACTCCCTCTCTCCCTCTGCATTCTTCTTGAGCGTGAAGAAAGTAGATACTATACATGTATCTGTGTCTGTCGGGCCCCTGGGCCAGAAACTAAGCACGTCCACAGAGAGCTTTTAAAAAGCAGTGTGACTAAGTGTATGCGTGTGAGCCCTGCAGTGGAGTGTATGTTCCCAGTAGCAACACGGAGTGGGACGGGCATCTGAATGCAGGTGTGTCTAACAGCGGTCCCCTAGGTGTTCTCCCTGTGTTCTTAAAGCAAGGAGGGTTGGGAACTTAATAAGCGCACCATAAAATATCACAATTTGAAAGGGTATGCTCTTCTGTCATCCTTTTCTCTCTCTCTTTTATCACTTTCACACACACATAGATATATAGTGGCCCTCAAAAGTACTGCTGAGACTTTACCTCACTGAGATACAAGCCACTTCTTTTAAATAAATAAACACAAATAATTAATTAAACAAATGTGCTCTTCTCCAACCCAAAACGCAACTTTATTTCAAAGTAAAGTTAATGAAATTCATTAAAACCACAGCAAAGATAAAGGAAAAACATTTTCTAATCAATAAAAATACATCTTCCATTATTTTGACAAACTTGCCAGCAGCACTCATTAATAAGTAGATGAAACTACATTAAAGCTACTTAAGGGAGGAAAATGTTTTTAAATGTACAACTATGCCATTATATAACTTATGATTTAATTAGAGCCAGATTTTTAATTAGAGCCAGAGTATACAGCAGTTAGCAGAGCAGTTTAGAAGAACAAAATTTAACTCATTATCCTAAAAGAGAAGTTCACTTCCAGAAGAGAAATTTACTGATAATTTACTCACCCCCTTGTCATCCAAGATGTTCATGTCTTTTTCTCTTCAGTCGTAAAAAAGTTATGTTTTTTGAGGAAAACATTTCAGGATTTCTCACCATATAGTGGACTTCAACGGTGCCCCCAAGTTTGAACTTCCAAAATGCAACTTCAAAGGGCTCTAAACGATCCCAGCCAGTGAAACAATCAGTTATTTTCTAAAGAAAATTACAATTTATATACTTTTTAACCTTGAATACTCATCTTGTCTAGCTCTGCGTAAACTCTGTGTAATCCGGTTCAAGACAGTTAGGGTATGTCGAAAAACTCCCATCTCATTTTCTCCTCCAACTTCAAAATCATCCTACATCGCTGTTGTACCTTTTTTGTAAAGGGCGTTTGATCTTCTTTGCATGTTCACTTTCTAAACACTGGGTCAGTACTTCTGCAGCAATGTAGGACGATTTTAAAGTTGGAGGAGAAAATGAGATGGGAGTTTTTCGACATACCCTAACTGTCTTGAGCTGGAATACACAGAGTTCATGCAGAGCTAGAGGAGCATTTGAGGTTAAAAAGTATCTAAATTGCCTTTTTTTGTTTTTTTTTAAGAAAATAACCAATCGTTTAGCGAGATAAGACCCTTCTTCCTTGGCTGGGATAATTTAGAGCCCTTTGAAGATGCATTTAAACGGCATTTTGAAAGTTCAAACTCGGGGGCACCATAGAAGTCCATTACCTGGAGAGAAATCCTGAAATGTTTTCCTCAAAAAACATAATTTCTTTATGACTGAAGAAAGAAAGACATAAACATCTCGGATGACAAGGGAGTGAGTAACTTACCTGTAAATTTTTGTTCTGGAAGTGAACTTCTCCTTTAATATCTTAATAACTAGACTTTCCAACTACGCATATAAGAGAGTGAGAGCATTGAGGAGAGGGTTGGATGATTGCCTCAGCTCGTTCAGGCTGAGTGTGCATTGTGGCATTAAAAAAGCAATGTTTTGGATGCACTACAAGGACTTGTTGGGAAAAGTAGCTTGTTACTGAAAAAAAAGCAACATCTGAACTACTGTCACTCTACATTTATACTCTTGTATACTTAAAAACATACTAAAAATGTATGAATTTCATTGCATTACATAAAATATCAAACCAAATGCAAACAAATGATGCAAGAGCTTTTCCCAACTTTTTTGGGAGCATTTTCGTAAGTTTAACAAATAGAAACAAAATAGAAAATAGAATCAAAAATCATCTTTCTGAAATATTTTATTAACGTGTTATCTATTGCTAAAACTAGACTACTTGTGAAATGTTTTGCTAGAAATGTGTTCTTGTGCTAAGTTCTAATAAATGGCACTTTGCATGCAACACAATGTCATTCACACTTTTTTAATGTGTAGTCCAAATACTTTGTGGAGTCACTATAAATCCATGCAATACAACATAGTGCACTTCTTTCACTTTACACTTTCTTTTCACTCAGCGTCTTCATTTCTCCACCAGTGACCCCAATTATTCTTGGCAAAAACTGAGCGTTTGGAGGTCTTTGAAGCAGCCCCTCTGCTCATTGAAGGCAAACAGCACAATGCACTCGCGAATGATGAGGTGGCATCACTGTAGTTTAAAAGCAGCCGGGAGCAGCCCGCTCAGAGTATACCAGCATAAGATGAGCATTACAATAGCCTGGAGACGACGGGCTTTGCATTATTCAGCAGTACAGGAAATACGCTTCAGGTTTACAGCAACAGCAAGAGACACTGATAATACGAAAACACACACACACACGAGGATCTCTAAAACAATGAGGTCTGATGGCCAGACTGTAAGTCTAGATGCTTGGAATATAATGGATGGTAAAACGCAGTCCTTGAACAGAAACCTTGAAAACGGACAAGGCCTCAGGCTGTGAGCGTTTGCACAGAACTCCTCTCCTCCCTTCCTTTGGAGTAATGTTGTTTCGATGGGACCGCATACATTTTGAAATCTGACCTCTCTCAGTGACTTTCACTCACCCAGAGAGAGAATGAACAATGATAGACCTGTGGGCGCCCATGTGATCTCTTTATGAAGCCTTCAATTCATCCTTTAACCCTGTACGTGAGCACTCAAGGTGAAAGAGAGAGGTCCTAGCTCTAAGAACGGCCCTTTCAAGCAACCCTTGTGATCATTTCGGTAATGATAAAAGAGTTCTTCCTCCGAGCGATCTTTCAACTGATCATTGTATACACACACGCATCCCCCTGAGAACAGTGAGAATGAGTGAGAAACAGACATAGGGCTGGTAAAGATCAAACAGAAAAATCGCTCTGCTCCAACGCCTAGGCTTTAAACAATGGATGAGCTGGGATGAGCTCTGCTAACATCACATATGAACATTGCGGGAAGAATTTATTAAGAATGGGTAGCATTATTTATTTGCATGCACTGTCTTAGCGGCCGGTTCACTAAAGGAATTATGCAAATCAAATCACGCTCAAATGTGCCCACAAAATGTGTGCTGGACACTGCTTATTTTGCAAGGACTGTACAGCATGAATCAGCTCTTTAAAATGCAGAATGTCTAGTCTAGATATACCCTCTTCAGTTATAATGCTCTTGATGAATAACTGCTGCCATGGTCGATAGAAAATGAACACAAATATCTTATGAATAAAATGTTTACTGCCAGCTTTCTGCAAGTTTTCAGAGATTTCTGAAAATGTTATTAGCAATAAAGAGTTTAAAATTTCACCAGGTTAAACTGCAACTGTGCTGAATTACCATGTGTCAAAAGTGGCGTGACTGTTTAGAGAATTCACTGTGTGTTTATCTTAATATAAGATATTTTGCAGAGCATGTGTAATCAGTTTGAGGCCGTGAGATTGTCAAGGCTACACCTCTCTGGAGACAAGCATGAGAGCTGGACTCAAAAGTGTGCCAAACTAGACCAAATGAGATCATGACCCTTTAGAGCAAATAAAATGAATTTTTCTTCAAATGATAAACATCTGTAATGCCAAAGCCATGGATACATTTTCCAGGGAACCTTCAATGGCATTCTGGGCTCATGCAACAGAACATTGAGAAACTTGAGGTTGAGTCTCAGTTTATGGTTCTTTCATGATCTTATTAACATCTTTCCTGTACTACCACCTCCTGTCTATCCTTGCACTATCCTGTTAAAATACAAGCAAAACACACACACTCAAAAGATATACACATATACGCCAAAAGTATTCGCTCACCTGCTTTGACTCGCATATGAATTTAAGTGACATCCCATTCCTAATCCATAGGGTTCAATATGACGTCGGTCCACCCTTTGCAGCTATAACAGCTTTAACTCTTCTGGGAAGGCTGTCCACAAGGTTAAGGAGGGAATTTTTGACCATTCTTCCAGAAGCGCATTTGTGAGGTCACACACTGATGTTGGACGAGAGGGCCTGGCTCTCAGTCTCCGCTCTAATTCATCCCAAAGGTGTTCTATCGGGTTGAGGTCAGGACTCTGTGTAGGCCAGTCAAGTTCATCCACACCAGACTCTGTCATCCATGTCTTTATGGACCTTGCTTTGTGCACTGGTGCACAGTCATGTTGGAAGAGGAAGGGGCCAGCTCCAAACTGTTCCCACAAAGTTGGGAGCGTAGAATTGTCCAAAATGTCTTGGTATGCTTAAGCATTCAGAGTTCCTTTCACTGGAACTAAGGGGCCAAGCCCAGCTCCTGAAAAACAACCCCACACCATAATCCCCCCTCCACCAAACTTGGCACAATGCAGTCAGACAAGTACACCTGATTCCAATTATTTGGATTGGTGAGCGAACACTTTTGGCAATATAGTGTATGTGTATATATGTGTTTTTGAAATATATATTTATCAGAGGCATGTCCTCTGATATCCATATTTGGAAGTTCAAACTCAGGGGCACCATAGAAGTCCATGGAGGCAAGGGAGGCAATGTCTCCTGAAAATAGTGGATGAGAAAAAAAAGTGGTACAACAATAAAACAATGGCAATATTACAAAACATAACATTAAAAAAAGTGAATGAATCACAAATTTTCTTGACTTGTTATGGTTGGTTGTGATTGGTTCATGCGATAAATCTCGCCTCTTGTGTTCGTGTGAATTTAGTGTTCGAATATCAGCCTGAACAATATAATGGCATTAATGGGAACATGAATTTTCAAAAGTAAGTAAACAACTCACACATTTAGATATAACCACTTTATTACGTCAAAGACTTAAAATGGCATCAAAACAAATGTGGGAGTTTTTAGTGAGTAATCAGCTTGGTGAAATTAAGTAAATCTCTATGTCTGTGACTAATATTAACCAAATTTTGATGACTGATGATCCAAAAAATGTAAAAAAAACAGTTGACCGTTAACCAGCGGACACCAATGAGTATATACAATTGAAGTCAAAAGTTTACATACACCTTGCAGAATCTACTAAATGTTAATTATTTTACCAAAATAAGAGGAATCATACAAAATGCATGTCTTTTTTTTTTTTATTTATTATTGACCTTAATAAAATATTTCACATAAACAACATTTACATATTGTCCACAAGAGAAAATAATACTTGTATTTATAAAAATGACCCCATTCAAAAGTTTACATACACTTGATTTTTAATACTGTGTTGTTACCTGAATGATCCACAGCTGTTTTTTTTATGGTTTAGTGATAGTTGTTCATGAGTCCCTTGTTTGTGCTGAACAGTTAAACTGCCCGCTGTTCTTTAAAAAATCATTCAGGTCCCACAAATTGTCCTCAGTGTCCCTCAGTTGTCCTCAGTGTGAAAAGATGAATCTCAAAATCATACAGTCATTGCTGAAAAGGGTCCAAACACACAGAAATGCTGAAAAACCAAAGAATTTGTGGGACCTAAATCATTATTCTGAAAAACAGCAGGCATTTTACTGTTCAAGACAAACAAGGAACTCATGAACAGCTATCACTAAACGAAAAAACACAGCTGTGGATCATTGAGGTAACAACACAGCATTAAGAATCAAGCGTATGTAAACTTTTGAAAGGGGCCATTTTTTTTTAAATTCATCTGTTATTTTCTCTTGTGGACTATATGTAAATGTCTTTTATGTGAAATATCTTCTTCAGGTCAGTACTAAATAAAAAACAACATGCATTTTGTATGATCCCTCTTATTTTGGTAAAATAATGAACATTTTGCAGATGTATGTTAACTTTTGACTTCAAACGGTATGTGTATTCTGATCAAAAACACAGTGAAACAGTGATATTGTGAAATAGTATTACAACTCTAATATGCAGATTTGGTGTTCAAGAAACATTTCTTATTATCAATGTTAAAACAATATTTTTTTGTGGATTTTCAGGATTCTTTGATAAATATAATGTTTAAAAGAACAGCATTTATTTGAAATAGAAATGTCTTATTAAGAAATATATACTCACATTATATATGGTTGAGTTTCTGAAGGCTTGCCACTGTAGTATTGAGGCATTAGGGCTGCTGTAACTATGGAAACGCATTAGGAGATCATTTAATGTGAGCGAGACAAGCCAAACAGGCCAAGGAAATGAAAAACAGATGAACGGTTGTCATGAGCAAAATTCCTCTATGCACACATCACACAAACGTGCACTCTGACACAGTTAGCACATATACACATGTGCATTTTCCCCTAATGCGACTCATAAATTCATACAGAACTTGCACAGGGAGTATTCCAGTACACTGTCCATGCTCAGCTTTCCTTTCTCCCTCTATCTCATGGGCTATTGTCTGTCTGGACTACAGTGACCATTCTGAATTATGGATAGTCTCTCACTTTTAGTGACAGTGACAAAAACAACCATTCCACATGGCTTTTACATCTCCCTCAAGCGTATAATACCTCTTTCCCTTGGCTTATTGTTGTCCCACTTTCCCTTTTGCTCTCTCTCTCTTTCTTTTTCCCTCACTTACCTTGTCTGCCCGATTCAGTGTAAAAGCACCATGATTTATAAAAAGAAACACCTAACATGACCCTAAAGTTTACCTATAAATGAAAATTCTGTCATCATTTCTGAATGGAGAATATAATAAAAGTGAATGGGATCTGGGATGTCGAGGTACAAAACAACACCATAAAGAAAGTCACAAAAGCTTTAAAACAACATGAGGTGGCTCAGACTTTAACTTTTTGTACTTATTACTTTTTTTTTTATTTGTAAGCAAAACAGATCTTATATCAAATTCCCTTAAAATGGCATGATAAGGCCAGTAGTTAAAAACAAGCTGCCATTATTGTTTTTGCAGATATCACACTAACAAAGCCGCTTTACAAGCTCATTGTTTAGCCTGTAACTTCAGTCTGCCAACAGACGGTTTATGCACTGCAACCTGTTTTGTTTTTGTTCGTCTTTCCTCCTGTTTTCTCTTTTTTTTTTAAAGCTCAAAATGGGAAACTTGGACAAACACACACATAAACACAATGTGGGCACATTTGTGCGTAATTAAGCCTTGCTTTGTTTTTGTGAAACTTCTGACACAAGAGCAGATCAGGCTTTTGTCTTCTGCACTGTCCAAGCAAACTGCAACAGGGACAAACTGCCTTTTGTTGCGCTTTGACATTCTGCTGGAGACAGACACAGAGACAAAAGAAGCTTGGAGAGGGCTGAACCCCTCCTTCACACAAACACACACACTTAAACAAATTATGAAGGAGAACAAGTAAAGTTTACAGCAGCAAAAGTGAGTCAACAGATACGGACTAAACTTACTTAATATGACAAAAATAATGACTTGAATTTACAAAAAAATAAATCATGAGTAAAAAATTAAGCAAATGTTTTTATGTAAGATATTTATGTAAAATATTTAAATGTGTTATTTTCTATATTTTCTATTACATGTATTATTTATTACATTATACAAGGTTCAGAAGATATAAGATATAGACATTTAAATTGTAATACTTTAAAATATTACTGTTTTTACTGTATTTTTTGTATCAAATAAATGCAGCCCAAGTGGCAATAAGAAACTAAGTAAAACAAATAAATAAATAAAAATAATAATAGTAATAATAATAATAATAATAATATTTTTGAAATTGAATAAAGGGTGAAAAATAAGGGTGTTATAAGGGTGAAAAGGTATTATTATTAATAATATTATTATTGTTATTGTTACAACATTTATTATTTATTATATTATACACTGGTTCAGAAGTTTTAAAATATCTAATTTTGTAAAAAATATAAGTAATATAAATTACTTTAAATGGTAATAATGATAAGTAAATGCAGCCTGACTGACAATACGAGACTTTAAATAAAAACAACAACAACGATAATAGAGTTATTACATGTATTATTATTACTACTACATGTATTATCTTTTGTATTATACACTCAATTTCAGAATTTTTAAAATATATTAAATTAGAAAAGAACCGTTTTAAAATAGAAAAATACAGTTTTTACTGTATTTTTGATCAAATAAATTTAGCCAGAGTGACAATAAAATACTTTAATAATAATAATAATTTATAATTTATAGTAATATTTTAAAGTATTATAGTTTTTACTTTATGTTTGATCAAATAAATGCAGCCTGTGTGAAAATAAGAGACTTTAAGTAAAAACAAAACAAAACAAAAAAATAAATAAAATTATTATTCATACACAAATGAACAATTTTTAATGTCCTTTTTAAAATAATATTTATATATAGTTTTTAGATTTTTATATACAACTATTATGTATTAATTAATTATTAGATATATTTATTATTTTTTGGTTCTTACAAATCAATTTATGCTTTAACAGATGTCTTGCAAATTCATCAACACCTAATCTATGTTATCCATCTCATCTTCATCATAAATCATATAAATTGCAATGTTCTATATATCACACAAAATATGAGCAGCATTCTAAAAAACTTTCAACAAATTCTTAATGTCGCTAAGCACTTGTGGAAATTCGCTTTGAATAACAGCATCTGCTAAAAGCCTAAAATGTAAATGTAATAAAGTTAAATCACATTTCACAGCTGTCAGTTTGTAATGAATAACTCTAGGCAAATTAAATCTGAACTGGGCATGCGAGCAAATATACGGCACATAATGGCACGTCTGGCTACGAAAGGTACCTGAATGGGTGGAATGTAGCGCTGGTCAACATAACAGCCATATCATGAGGTCTAAAGGTGCTCTTCACTGTTGTGCCGTAAAATAAGAACAGTTTCAGTCGAGTGCTTGTACATTGCATTAAATTCATGTCATGAAAACAGGGTCGGCATTGCCTGGTCATTTATAGTACTTACTCTTTGTGCCTGTCTCGGTGTGAATTCATGATCGCAGGCACTCAAGAGAACGTATTCGCATGTGTTTGTGTGTGTGTGAGAGTGTCAGGCCTGCGAGGCTGAGTGTGACAGAGTTGTCAAGTAACAGAAGAGAGGGTGGCAAAGCTGCTCTCAGCGACGCTAGAAGAGCAAAGAACAGCATGTCATTTCATCTTTTCATTTTTCTCTCTTTCTTTCATTTCAACCCTTGTTTTCCTCCACTTGTGTGGCTGTTAGGCAGCAGTTCTCAGAAGAACGAGCCCGCTGAAGGCTGTAGGAAGCGTGCGTGTGTGTGTGTGCCAGTGTCGGGTGTGGGTTGGCGCAGATGTATATACTTATGAGAAAAGAAATGAAATATTTGCCCGGAGTTGCTTGCTAACCACCATTCTTATATCCCTGACACCAGCACCATCATTATCATCTTCAGCGGCACCACAACCATTAGCGAATGAACTTAGGATATCAACTTTAATTTATCAAGAAAAAACAAATATTTGGCCTCTGGTGTTGTTTGGTTTTCTCTCCTTTTCACCCTTCTGACATGCTAATGCATCCAACATGTGATAACCCCTCCTTTATTGAGTTGAGATAAGCATTGTGTGGCCAGGAGGGAAACATAGCTTCCCTGTTTGCTTCATTGTCTTGTTTGTCTGTATTCTAATGAGCTACTGTATCTTAATGCAGATATGGGGCGATGAAGACGCCAAGTTCAAACCGAAGCTTGCGCTACAAGGGACAAAACAAAAGCGGGAACGGAAATGTAGGGCAGGCCTCAGTCGGGCCACACCACGCCATGTCTGACCCTGGACTCGGAGGCTCCTTACCGCAAGCAAATGTTACACAGTCCAATCAACCCTTTAGCCCTATGCATAAATTAGCATTTCAATGAAGCCCGTCTGTCCTTCCCTCCTTCAAGGAAATGACTAACCTCTACACGCTTTCATTAAGATGAAACTCTGTGCTCGACTTTCTCTGCGTTCATTATGTAGTTTGGAAATTCTTTATTTAGGAAACAATGCACAAAGCCTTTGCAATGCAAATATATGTAAAATTATAGCATACATTTCTAAAGAGTCTTTTTTCATGTAACATTATCACAATATTATATGTAAACTCTTGTCTGCGCATTTGTATACATAGTTCATGAGAGCACAGTTGTGTATAATAAACAAATTATGAGGACTTTCTTGTGGTTTCTATGGAAGCCCGTTTTTACCACAGAATAAAAAAAAAATAAAAAAGGTAATTGAGACTTTTTAATCTCACTTTTTTCTCAGAACTTGCAATTGCAAGTTATAAAATCAGAATTGTGAGATACAAATTCACAATTCTAACTTTTTTTATATATCTTGCAATTCTGACTTCATAACATGCAATTGCAAGTTTTTTTCTGTCAGAATTGCCTGATATAAACTCACAACTGCAAGAAAAAAGTCAAAACTGTAAGTTTTTATCTGGAAATTCTGACTTTTTTCTTACAAATGCTAGTTTGTACCTTGCAATTATGAGAACACATCAGCCAATTTTTTTAATAACTTTATAACTCTATAGCTTAATCTAAGAAAAAAAAAGTCAAAATTGCGAGATACAAACTTGCATTTGCGAGAAATAATTCTGAATTGCGAGATACAAACTTGCATTTGTAAGAAAGAAGTCAAAATTGTGAGAGAAAAAAGTCAGTTGCGAGATAAAAAATTTGCATTTGTGAGAAAAAAGTCAGAATTGCAAGATACAAACTCGAATTTGCAAGAAAAAAGTCAGAATTGTGGAATACAAACTTGCATTAGCGATAAAAAAAAGACAGAATTGCGAGATACAAACGTTGAACGTAAAAGTACAAACGTAAAGGTTTTTATCTCTCAATTCTGACTTAATTTCCTGTAGTTGTGAGTTTATTTCATGCAATTCTGAGAAAAAGTCAGAATTGCGAGATATAAATTTGCATTTGTGAGAAAATGTCAGAATTGCGGGAGAAAAAAAAAACACGAAAAAATGTCAGAATTGTGAGATACAAACTCGCGTTTGCAAGAAAAAAGTCAGAATTGCAAGTTATTATTAAATTTTATCTTGCGAGTTTCTATTTCTCGCAATTTTAAATGTATATCATGCAATTTTGACAAAAAAAAGTTCTGAGAAAAAAAAAACATTTTTTATACATAAATTAATAGAATTAACTAAAATAATATAATACAATATAGTATAATATAATTATTCAGTTTTTTTAATTGCTCAGGGTTATTGATTGATTGATTGGTTGGTTGATTGATTGATTGATTGAAAGTGTCTTGTCTTATGCTTACCAAACACAACGGTAATATTGATATATATTGACAATTAAAAAATATATAATAATAATAATAATAATAATAATATTATATATATATATATATATATATATATATATAAAATTATTATTATTATTATTATTAATTGCATTTTAAAATTTCTGTTTATATATTTTAGTTTATAAACATTTTTTTCCTTTGAATTCTCAGCAGCCATTACTCAAGTGTCACATGATGTCTTTTTGTTATCAATGTTTAACATGGCACAATATTTTTGTAGAAATTAACCTTCAAACTTTTTTCAAGATTCTTTGATGACTAGAAAGTCTTTACTGTCACATTTGATTAATTTAAAGCAATTTTGCTGAATAAAGTATTCATTTCTTTAAACTATAATATAAAAATATTAGTGAGACCAACTTTTGAACAGTAGTATGTATATATAAACACACACATACACACATATACAACCGCTATAAGTTCTGATGCTACATCTAAATTTTTTATGCTGCATATGGCAGATTTATAAGACGTCCAAACTTTATAAACCCTTCAGGAAAAGTCTTTCAACAGTTGCTTGTAATTTCACACGACATTCCACAAGGACAGCGGCCAGTCATTGTCAATTCTTAATATATTCCCCATGTCCGCACGGAAGAAGAGCACTGTAAATCAGAGAGAGCCTTCCCTAAAGCGTAATAACACTCTCCAGAGTGATTTACAAAATTGCCTGACTATATGCATCATCAACACACAATAAAACAACAGCAATGCCAATGGCATCAATACTCTGAGCTGTACGGTGAGTGACATGTAGTGTAAATAAACCTAATAATAGCGTAGTAGAAAATAAAAGGAAAGTAAATACAAACTTCTTGAGGTCCATAACTCAGAGAGATTGATTAGTGTGTCGTGCTAGGCAGGTTTCCAACTTCACTGATCCGGCCAAAGTCAACAAAAACCAGGACTGACCCACACACACTGATCGCTTCACACCGTACTTGCCTCACATGCTCTGTACACTGGGTCACAAACACTCATACCTAAGCAGGATTTGAGAACTCAGCTGGCCAAGTACAACAAATTCTGCTCCAGACTGACCCCAAAACCCCAAACCCACACGTGCACTGTGAGCTCACCTCAGAAAACACATCTACCTGCTCCGAAAGCCAAGCATAACACAATTTAATCTTACACATACACACACACACACTGTGGGGGTAGTGCAAGTTTACCTCAATCTCAGTCCCAAAACCAAATAAAAAAGCAATTTTCTTTATATAATACAGTGCATATGAAAAAACATTTACTGTAGATATGGAATAAACTTACTTGAAGTCATATTCTGGAAACTCTTGACAAATCCATCTTGTATTAAAGCACTTTTTGGATAAGTCTGGATAAGAACATCTACTAAAAGCCTTAAATGCAAAAGCAATAAATTTAAATCACATTTCACAGTTGTCAGTTTGCAATGAATAACTCTAGAGAGTTAAATGTGAGCTGGGCATCTGAACAAATATTATATTTGCCATACATCTGGCTAGGAAAGGTATTTAAATTGGTAAAGTGCAGGTCAATAACAGCCATGAGCTCTTCACAGCCCCGCAGTAAAATAAGAACAACTGCAAATTAAATACATATCAAGTCACCTTCTGATCATTTATAATTCTTCACAAGTTCATACTGTCTTTCTCACTGTGAGATGCAAAGCAAAGTTCACAGAAAAGAGAGAGAGAAAAGACAGCACACAGTAAATGAGCTAAAAATGTACTATATTATCACTTCGAAAATACTTAATCAACACTGTCTAATTTTCCACTTCATGTAAGCATACTTAAAATAAGATAAATCCACCAGAGATTTGTTTCAGTCTAAACGTTTATGTATTGCTTATAAGTTTGTTGTCATAAGTTAACACTTTAAAACCATCAACCATGGTATCAGCATACATTCTCTGTGCCGTTCACACGTCGCGTCTAATAACGCGTGGAAAACGCCAGCCGCGCCACTTTCTCCTTTTTTCCAAAGCGCTAAGCAACCATGACTGGCGTTCTCCATGACGACGTGGAAGTTTCAGGAAATGATAAACGGATTTCCAGCACTAAAAAAATCGCTTGCAGTAGCTCTGCAGCTTAATTTAAAAATGGGTATCCTTGTACAGATATGATCAGGTGTACCTCCATCTTAGCTAAGCTTGAGCGCCGCGACCGTGTCGCTTCTATTATGAGCGCGTTTGCCGCGCGTCTACTTTTGAAATAACGAATTTGAGCGCTCAAAAGACGCGACATGTGAAGGGCTCAGTACAGGTAAACAGATTTAGACTGTACTGGAGGGTCTCAAACTAGACTTTAAAAGGAATATTATTATATATTATTAATAATATATTTGGAGTGATATTGATCTTATTCTCCAGAGAGACACGCGCGTCATCATCTTGTCTTTGAACTTCCGTTTGTGCGGTAGCTCTGTATATTTCTATGTCATTGCTGTCGAAAAATAATTTAGCTCGTAAAGTGGATTTATGTATTGTAGAGCTAAAAGTTATTGTGAACATTGTAATCTTTCAAGCAAATGTCTTAACAAATGTAAGTAGTCCAGGAAGATTTTAAGACGAGCGGTTCGTTCATAAATCCGTCTGTGGAAATACAACCGGAAGACAGAAGAAAGGAAACTCAGCGCTAAAAGGGGGCGGGGCTATGTTTCAATGTCACTGACAAACATCATACAATTAAAGACGAATAATAATATTAATAATTACAACGATAGCAAAAAAAGTTTCTCCTAGACAGCAGTGCTTCCCAGATTTTTCTTCTAAGAAGAAGACCACAGCAATCTCAAATGTCTCCTGTACAGTTTTACAGTTTTAAAAGTGTCACAAACTGGATTTGCTAAGACACCAACGTCATTAAAGATTTCCAAAAGGGATTCAAGATATTTCAGTTCTGCAAATTCTCCCAAAACCAAATTATCTGAGTTACAACATCCACATTTATTTCTGCTGCATGCCTCAGTTATGTCTTTCCCAAGAAACTGTAGGAGAGACATATGAGACAAAGTTGATACTTGAGAAATCATAACTGAGAACTCCATTATGTCTTCTGACCTCTGAGCTGTAAAATGTTCCTTAGCACAGCCGTTGCTTGCTACTTTTGTGATGTAGTCCTAAGAAACAAGGCCAAAAAACTCCTGAAGTTTATCTACTGGGAGCTGGTGATTCCAGCATTCTCTGCTTGCCTGCAGCCTTTGTTCGATTTCTTAATTTCGTTAATGTAAGGAACGCTGATGCAATTACAAGAAAGTGTCTTTTTTTTTTCTTTCTTGTCCCCAGTGTGCAATGTCTGACCAATCAGCAAGCACGACAGGGGTGAGAAGGATGATGGGACATTAGCCTGTGGTTGTTAGGCAGAATTCCCCTTGAAACAGTTTAAAACAGACCTCTGTTATTCATGGATTGAAAGATTTCAAAGAGCTAGTGACTTTTCATTATAGTTTATTGTTCTCACAGCCCCAAATAACGCATTTAAATAAGTGACATTCAAATTCTCACTCGCTCATTTTGCTTCTCCTTTTTTTCCGGAGTGCATGATAAAATTCTGTTTGTTTATTTTGCTCTGTTGAGGAATTGCCTATGTTCAAAGACTCTAGGCATGTTTAATCAGCCCACACACTTCTTGGATTAAGATATACATAATTATTCAGATCATACATATGCATGAGGCAGTGCTGTTGCATTCAAACCGGGGGTCTGGATGCATGGTGTCTATAATGTCATTGTGGTTCATTAACAATGGGGTGAGAGAGAAAGTGAGCAAAGTAAGTAGGCAATAAAGAATTGGATGGAGAACGAGAGATATATAGAGAGAAGTGTGACCCCTGCCTGAGGCATTGCTTCCTTTACAGTAATCCAACAGGCGGATAATTAGGGAGAAAAACTCGTTAAAAGGGCTGAGGGAACACACACATACGGACACACACTTGTTCATCCTCAACCAGCCCAACCAGCTGTCTGTTTCTGTGTCTACCAACACTGGAGGGCAAGCCATATGGGACAAAAAGAGTCATCCGTGTTTATTAAAGCAATATCACACCAGCAAGCTGCTGTGTGAAAACTGCTTCTACACAACAATTTAACTGACAAGTATGTGAATAATTAAAGAAAACCCAAATACCTTCTCCGTGTGGGAAAAACTTAAGGCTGGAATACATTACATGACTGTGGTCCAGGTTTTTTAGTCAAAGTGATTTGACGAAAGTCAGAGCTGGCCACAGTGAGAGAAGTCACAGAAAATCTCATAGCGTATGATTAAAATTTTTAGCTCAGGACAATGATTGCAGTCTCAGGACATCAAACATGTTAGATAATGAGCCAATTTTCAAACACTTATTGTCTTCATTTGTTGTGTGTCTCTTAGCAATGAGCCACATGTTTCTGTGGGAGTCAGTTGTGTTCAGAATTAATTAAAACTCTGGAAGTCTCTGATCCTCTGTCATTTACTGTATGTTGTCCAGTGTTTCATTGTAACCATTTACAAAGTCAGCAACTGTATGATACCTAGGCCCGGTTTCATAGACAGGGTTTTAAGTCAAGCCAAGATTAGGCCATAGTCCAATTAGGACATTTAAGTAGTTTTTATAAATATGCCTTAGATAAAAACATTACTGGTGTGCATCTTGAGACAAAACAATGCATCTGACATATTTCAAAATCAGTCAGTCCAACTTTCTTTCATTTGAAACAGCTTAGACTTACATTTAGTCTGGGACTAGGCTTAAGCCTTGTCTATGAAACTAAAACCCATGAAAAAATTCCGTAATTTAAAAAATCCACATTGTTTATCGAGTGAAATCCGTGTTGAGAATCTCCTTCAGAGGCTACACCGTCGCATGTTTACATCCTGCCAGTATGGCATGTAGCGTTTCTCATCTTTCCCATTTGTAACCTCTTTCAGTAGCTGTGGTCTACTAAAAGCCTCAAAGGCATCAGGGCTAAAGTGGAGAGAACAGAGACGCAGGTCTTTAGGTATTTTTAGACGTCCACAGGCATCTTCCCATTCTTTTCTCCTCTTCTTATCACTGGGAAAGCAGTGGAGACTTACATCACTTCTCTTGTTGCCCTTTGACTAATAATGACAACAAAAATCAACACAATGTGGCATCTTTTCAGCATTTTATTTTCAGAGTTGTGTATTCCAAGTTGTGTTGCGGTAAAAATAGCAACAGGTAGCACCAGTAGCTCGCCGAGTGCGACCATTTCAAGTCATCGAAATAACAGCACCCCCCATAGTCTGAAATATGTATAAAACAATGTGGACTTTTTAAATAGCATAAATCTTTTATGGGTTTTCTACTACATATTTCAGTAAGAGAAGTTATATTAAGCTATACAAGTCTTAAAACCTGGGGTTCCCTTTAAAACAATGCAATACAATATCATGGATTGGATACAGTGGATACAAGTCCAAACATAAATTCGAAACAGTGACATTAGAATAACAAACAGCATTATTGTGTGATATTGCTTTTATGCAACAGTTAAAAAAATTAATATTGACTAACTTGCATTTTAGACAGAATATAGGCAGTTATATTGTCTGTTTATGCCTCGCCAATGCAAATAGTCCCAAATGACACAAAAGCAGTACAGTACAGTACATTTTCTATGTTTTTTAACAAATCGGCTGAGTAAATATTTCAATGACTCTTTCATAAAGACAGCTAACTTATTTTGTTCCTGAATTAATTAGTTTCTGAACTAACTGGTTGAACGAATTAATTTTTTTTTTGGCTCACTCATAACATTACTTGATGCCACCCATTGGCATAACAGTGTAACTTGCAGAAAGACTCAAAATCCTCACAACTAATACACAAACTGACATTGTGTCTGCAGTGCTTAAACACAAACATAGTTACACCAGCAAACCTTTCTTTTTTGCCTTGTAAAGATGTGGAAATGCGAATGAAACAGTTTGGATTAAACTAGAAACTTTCCACAATGTCATAAAACTTTATGATAACCTTCACAGTTTTTTTCTGAGGCACATATGTTCAGCTGAATTGCACATATATCTGACTTTAACAAGACTCTAACACACAGCACAAGCAATGACAGGAAATGACACATCATTAACCGAGTGCCTGAGCTTAGGGTTGTAAGAAATAGACAAGGAGAGAGAGAGAGGGACCAAGATGGGGAGAGGGGGCCCTCGCTGGTTAGAATGGCCCGGCTGGAGATCCAATAAAAACATGGCAGCCATAGCTAATGTGATTCCTCTAGTGTGAGTCAGTGGTGTATAAATATCCAGGAAGGACCCCTTTCTCTCTCTCTCCCACTGTTTCTCTGTCTTTCCCTCTCAGTCTTTTGGGTATCGCAGATTCACCAGATTCACAAATCACCAAAAAGGCTTGCGTTTGAATTTTATGGATATTTATTTGATGCTTTCATTTCCTCAGCTTTGCTGTGGAAGAGATGGAAGTGAGTGTGCGATGTACACTGGGCAAATTCCTCACTGGCTTTATTGAGCCCAAATAAATTGTGTGAGTGCATTTCCCAAAGCACTACATTTTCAAAGGGACTCCCCAGAGGCTATGCAGAGTTGTTGATAGCCTGCAGATCTCTGGCTGTTAACAGCCCTCTCTCTTTTTCTCAAACACTCACAAGTGTGCACACCATGCTGCCTAGTACACAAACTAGTAAGGGCATTTGAATAAGAATAGTTCATACATTTTTCACCTAAAAATGAATGTTTCATTTTCATTTCTTCACAATTTGTTTCCTGCAAAATGCAAAAGAAGATATTACAGATAATGTGCTTGCTGCTCTTTTCCATACAGGTACAATATAGGGACTGAGATTTCAGGCTTAAAAAGTATGAAAACACACCATAGTTTCATATAGCAAAACTGTTACATTTACAAGTGAAGAGTTCAGAGGCAAAACCAGCTAAAAGCCATCTCGGTCAAAAATGAGATGATACTGAGTGAATTCTCCTGACACATAGTATATGTCCATCAAATATTTTTACTTCACACTCACTAAATTCCAGCCTCAGCCCAATCAGAAGTACCAGTACTTACATAGAAACCTATACAAAGTAGCCAGAAAGAAATGCTAATTTTAAAGAAAAACATCAGATGGATTTAGAGGCTTTTGCATCTGAACTCTTCAAGTCTTTTTAAATAATATGATAGCTACAGGTTAAAAAAATAAATAAATTAAAAAAAGTAATTACTGAAAGTTTTGACATCTCCTTGGCATGTTCATTAAAAGCATAATGCCTGATTCATGACCTGATGATTTCTATTTAAAATATATGATCATTAATGTATGACCTGAACCTGTTCCTAAAAAGGTTTAACTAATTGTTTTTTAACTTATGGACTCAATGACAATTATTTTCATATTACTGATTAAAAAAAAAAAATATATATATATATATATATATATAAATATTTTCCTATTTAATAAAATAGTATACTAATATATATATATATATATATATATATAAATGAATTGTTTAATACACTACATGTAAATTTAGGCATTGCACTATGTACTCAATGGAAAATTTATATTTCAAGACTTGCTGAAGATAACATTTAACAATGTATTAATTTGTGTTTTAAAGATTACCTTTAGGTGAGCATTAAGGAATGGCACTGGTTTAAAAAAAACGTTTAATGAAAATTCACAATTAAATACAATATCTACCAGTACACTGTAAAAAGACAACTTAAAGAGTCAACTTAAAATTTTAAGTTTAGTCAACTCAAATAATAAGTTTATCAACTTGGAATGTTAAGTTGTACTAAGTGACAAATTAGATATTTGTGTTTAGTAAACTTAAAATTTTGAGGCAGCGGGGTACCAAATTTTTTTAAGTTGCAACGATAATTTTTATTCAGACACATATATTTATTCAGACACACATATATATATATATATATATATTTTTTTTTTTTTGCAGAACACTATAGTTCATTTATGAAAGTGAGGATAGCAAAATAAAGTAAACTGTGGCATATTATACCCAGAAATTCATCATACAGTGGACTACAAGTAAAAATGATACAAATTTGGGACCAAAAGTTATTCAGACACTTTGACCTGACCATGTTTTGCTGAAGTGTTTTTTCTTTAATTGCTTATCCAACCTTTTTACGCCACAGACTGAACAAAATCAAGTATTGTTTGGCAATTGGTCAATAAAGTATAGATAGTTTTGTAAATATTGTCATACTAACAGTTGTCAGACTTTTTGGTTGATTGTAATTCATTACATACCTTTCTATCAAAGTTATCTGACATTATCAAGACAAATTTGTTCTGACAGTTTAACTCTGAGTTCTTGTCATATTTGATTACCATTTTCTAAACTATAGTGAATAAACTGTGATAATGTGAAAAAAATGTTAAAGGTGTCTTGGTTTGACTGTATATACAATACAGACTGAGGCAAATACTTTAATAAAGCTTGTGCATACTTTTAGAGGTTTGAAAGCCTCTGCCCTAATTCATTGTAACTGCATGGAAAAATAGCAACGAGTGCAGTTCATCAAAAATATTTCTTTTTGTGTTCCAATGAAGAAAGAAGATCTTATGGGTCTAAAACAACATGAGGGAGAGCAAATGATGACAGAATTCTCATTTTTGGATTATATATTCCTTTAAAAACCCTCTCTTTCTCTATCTCTCACCCTAAAGCACTCATACCATGCGGTGCATCCAAGCACACAAACTACTAGTGAGGGTGTTTGTTAAAGATGCAGCAACATGATCGTGCTTTGTTTTCAAATGGTCTTCTCTCTTCTGCTGTTGCAGCAAGTCGTTCTACAGTTTCCTCATGCCAAGCCATTATTTCTTCTCTCCCTTGTGTTTTACTGACCTTCAGACGGACTCACCAAAGTTCCCCCCTCCTCTCTGATCAGACAGCTGCCAGCACTAACAGCTCCGAGCCCGAGTATATACTACACTCATGCATAGCTAGTGTTTGTTAAGCACTCATACTTTTAGCCTTGTTTTGTTGGAGTCTTTTTTACACCCTTTTTGCAGAAATGTGCAAATGACTGTACTGCCTCAAACTTTGTTGGACACACGTTTCTTTGGCTGTGTTCTGTCTCTCAGTACTTTGGACGGCCAGTTTGAATTTAGTCCAGAGGCCAGTTGAAGGATCTTCAAGTCGTTCTTATTCAACACAGAGCTCCCCGCACCCCTAAACACACACACGCGCACACGCACACTCCTTCATCTCCATCCCCACTTCAAACAAAGAGCTGCCTCATCACATTTTGTTGCTTTGAAACCGCACACACTCTCAGCTAACCACACATCACACACACACAAATGCACAGTGCCTTGGTGTGCCTCCACAGAAAGATGGAAACATGGAAAGCAAGAGGTGGGGCAGTGGAGGAAAGCCAGAGGTTAAAAGAGAATGTGTTTTTCTTTTAAGTCATGCTTTTCAGAAAACTTGGATAGGCATTCTTTATTTTTTTTCTGTCTGTTTTTCTTTTCCTTTTTCCTTTTACCAGTTCACCCGCTCTGGCTTTGAGGCTATAGCTTTGGCTCTAGTGTCTCTGGCCGTGGTTTGATCTTTGTGTCTTTGTGCATGTATGCAAAATATTGAAACTGGCATTTTTTCTTTAGAAACAATTCTATGGGGAATTCACTAAGAAAGCTTTGGCTTTTATAAAACAGTTCAATAATAATAATAATAATAATAAAAAAAGAATTTCATTCTCGACTGATGTTCTATATAGTATGAATATGGGTAGTATGAAAGAATGTTGTCACAATCTGTGTTTCCATCACCCTGCTTTTATGCTTTGAAGTTTCGCATTAGAAAAGAGTATTTAAAATGCTAGATTTAATGGGAAAAAACCTTTAATTCGCAAAAAAAGTTTTTACAGTCGTTTGAGGTGTTTTTTGACTTGTGCTAAAAAGGGTAAATGCGAATGCGGGTTAATAAAGCGGGAGATGGAAATGCATTGACTTTGCGCTATGGGACGCATAACCAGCGGACCAATCTTGCAGCATCTGAAATGTTATGGTCATTCTTAAATGCCCAAGCAAAGTCTGTCATCTGAATATTTCCGAAAGCAATGGCTTAATCATTTTTCGTCTACTGGCTCTTAGGCACAAGTCATTTGTTATATATAAAAATTACTACATTGAGTGGCTTCTCCTACTTTTCTCAGTGATAGTTAGTGCCAGTTTGTCAGGAAGTGATGATTTTGTTCTTGTTGATTCGTTGAGTGGAAACGGTGCTTATTCGCAAATGTTTTATGCGATATTCCAATTTTGTGCATAAGTTAAATTCCCAACTTTATTGCTACCCACAACTCTTCTTCTGTGCCCTATATAGTATGGAAGTTGGCATGTTTGGACCCAGCGAGTGTTTTTAATTGAATCTACTGCCTACTCAAAAAGAAAGTGGCTCATAAAAATACACTCTTAATTGAATCAGTGTTTTTAAAAAAATATTTAAAATATTTACTCACTCAAAAACAGGGGCTGCATTCAAAATCGCATACTTCTCTATTATATACAGTGCCCTCCACTAATATTGGCACCCTTGGTAAATATGAGCAAAGGTGGCTGTAAGAATAAATCTGCATTGTTTATCCTTTTAATCTTTCATTCAAAAAATTCACAATATTCTAACCTATCATTTAAGTAAAACCATGGAAAGCAGGGGGAAAATCTCTTTATGAAATAAATGTTTTTCTGTAGTTCATGTTGACCACAATTATTGGCACCCAATTATTGCAATGTCCTTTATTCAAGATAACAGCTCTGTGTTTTCTTCTTTAATGCCTGAAGAGTTTGGAGAACACCTGACAAGAGATCAGAGACCATTCCTTCATACAGAAACTCTTCAGATCCTTTAGTTTCCCAGCTCCATGCTGGTGCTTCTCTTCAGTTCACCTCACGCATTTTCTATAGGGTTCAGGTCAGGCAACTGGGACGGCCATGGCAGAAGCTTCATTTTATGCTCAGTGACACATTTTTGTGTTGATTTTGATGTTTGATTTGGATCACTGTCCTGATGGAGGATCCAACCACAGCTCATTACAGAACTTCTAACAGATGCAGTCAGATTTAGATTTTTTATCTGTTGGTATTTGCTAGAATCCATGATGCCATGTATCTGAACAAGATGTCCAGGACCTCTGGCAGAAAAATAAGCCCACAACATTAAAGATCCAGCAGTATATTTAACCGTGGGCATGGGGTACTTTTTGTACCAAAACTATCTTGAGTGTTTGCTGCCAGAAAGCTCTTTTTTTTAGTTTCATCTGACCACAGAAGCCATTGCCATTTGAAATTCAAGTTGTGTCTGACAACTGAATATGCTAGAGTTTGTTTTTGGATGAGCAAGGAGGATTTTTCTTAAAACCCTCCTGAACAACATGTGGTGACGTAGGGGCTGTTTGAATTTTTTTTTTTTTGTCTTTTGGCCCCAAGACTCAACTAATCTCTGCAATTCTCCTACTGTGATCCTTGGAGAGTCTTTGGACACTTAAACTCTCCTCCTCACCATGCATTAGGACGATATAGACACACATCCTTTTCCAGGCAGATTTGTATCATCTTCAGTTGATTGGAATTCTTAATTATTGTCCTAATGATGGAAATTGGGATTTTCAATGCTTTAGCTCTTTTCTTACAGCCACTTTCTATTTTGTGAAGCTCAACAATCTTGTTCTGCACATCAGAACTATATTATTTGGTTTTATTCCTTGTGATGGATGATTAACCCTTTAACTGTCACTCCCATTTTTGAACACAGACATAAAAATACACTATCCATACTTAAATCTTTATAATTAATGAATGAAAACATTTTGTAATAAGATTTTGATGTACATTTTCCATGGTAATGCAATGTCTGATTTTAAAATCATCCTTTCAAAGGATGAATTTTGAGATTTTAAGTTTTGAGCTGACATATAATTTCTTATGATATCTAAAGCGTGATAGGGAAAAAGGCAATGAAGAAAGTCTTTTGTGTCAAAGGTCAGAACTCATGTTATGATGTAGATTTAAGTGGCACTCTTGGCATATATTAATCTATTACTTTTCCTACATAATTTGTAACACAAAAATATGGTAAAATATCTATTTAGGAGTCTTAGACCTTTCCAACGATGTATAGTTTGTCATGATTAGATTAGGATTTATTTGTAATATGGTTAAGTAAACTTAGGCGTCCCACAGGGTGGACGATGACAGTTAAAGGGTTAAGGAAATTTGGCCTTTGTGCTCCTCATATTTATAATTCTGTGAAACAGGAAGTTATTGCTGGACAATATCATACTCCTAGTCATTCTAGTGTGCTAAATAAATGCAAATATGAATGGGAATATACTTCAGAGATATTTTACTCATTATAATTTCTAAGGGTGCCAATAATTGTGCCCAACATGCATATGAGAAAAACATTTATTTCATAACGTAAGTTTCCCCCCACTTTTAATTGTTTTACTTCAATGAAAGGTTAGCATTTTGTGAATTTTTTTGAATGTAAGATCATAAAGATAAACAAAGCAGATTTATTTTCATAGCCGTCTTTGCTCATATTTACCAAGGGTGCCAATATTAGTGGAGGGCACTGTACTACGTGACAAAAAGTGATTTCATTCATACTAGACACATTCATACTATATAGATCAACCTTTTTTTACGGTTGTTGATAGGCTAGTTCACCCAAAAATGAAAATTCTGTCATTGATTACTCACTCTCGTGTCGTTCCAAACTTCTTACAAGACCTTCCTTCATCTTCAGAACACAAGTTAAGAGATTTTTTGATGAAATCCAAAAGCTTTCTGACCCTGTATGGACACCAATGGCCCAGAAAGGTAGTAAGAACATTGATAAAATAGTCCATGTGACATTAGTGGTTCAACCATATTTTTATAAAGCTGGCATGGATAAGAAGACATTTTTGACAAAATAGTTGAATAAAGTCGTTATTTTTGTTTTCATTGCACACAACTCTCATAGCTTCATAAAATTAACCACTGATGTCACATGGACTATTTTAACAATGTCCTTGCTACATTTCTGGACCTTGAACGTGTCAGTTGTGTTGCTGTCTATGCAGAATCAGAGTCTCTTGGATTTAATCAAAAATATCCTGTGTTTAGAAAATAAACAAAGGTCTTGTGGGTTTGGAACGACATGAGTCCATGTGAGCATTAAAAATAGTTAAATGAATGATTCAGAGACTTACTCATTAAGACTCATTAAATAGACTCATTAGGACATTCCTGAATGAATCAGTGCTTTTATAAGAATCAACTCACTGACTCATCTTGTCTGCACTTACTGGCATAACAATAACCTGCAGAATAAAAAATCCCCACCACCAATGCACAAACTCAGTTAAAACTTTAATTACACCAAGCAACAAGCTATTTGGGGGATGGATGGGGCAGGGGTGCCGGAACCCAACGGTACTTTTGTCGGTACTTTACTCTCTGTATAACAACAAAAACATTTATTTCAGTGAAAAAAGAGTCCAAAACTATCCATTTCAACATTTTGAACAAAAGGGCCCTACAATGTTTTTCTTTCTTTCTTTCTTTCTTTCTTTCTTTCTTTCTTTTTTTTCTCAGAAATGTTTGTGTTTTAAATTTTCTGATAATCAAATGAAGGCATTAAACATTTATTTATTTTTAATCAAATGAAAAATAAACCTTTTTATTTTTGGGCAAACAAACAGAGGTTTACTGGGTAGAAAGTGGTTAATCTGGTTGTAATATTTATTTTTAGAATTTAATTGTCCAGTAAATTGGCCAGAAATAGAAATATATAAAGACGTACATTATAATGTACAAAAGTAATACAAGAGTAATATATTTCTGTTACACGTTAAACCGTACTTTTATTTTGACAGGTTGCCGTGAAGTTTCTGTATGTATACAGTATGATATGATGCTAGTTTTCTGAAATGAAACGGTAAAATTCACATGAAATGACTCTCACAGCTGCTCTAGAGATGAAGTTCATGTGTTCATGTCGTCATATAATGAGACACAGAGGCCGAAAATCACAGCAAGCCTCACGTGTGCTTCAGTATTTGTGTAGTAAACAAAACTATGTTTCTGCCATTCATAAATACAGAGCCAAGTGGAACATGCAGGATTCATATCTGCATTTCAATATTCACAGACATTAGTTCAAATCATGATCCGGCGTAAAAAATAAAACGTGCCAAACTGGCTGTGCAGATCACTCCGCTGTGGTGACCCCTCTCCCGAAAGTGAGAGAGAAAGAGAGAGTCCATATCGCGATTCGATCTAATATAATGGCAGGGGAAACACTGATGAATTCGCCCAATGTGATTCATTTTCTTTTCTGTGTGTGTACACAGCTGACAGACTGAAGCTTTTACAAACACAGGATTCTCAAAAGCTTGTCAGTCCCTGACATTGCTTCTAGGGATAAACATGACAAGAGCAGATGTACATTCATGAACTGGCTTCTGTGCTTTATCTCCTCCATGTTCTCTGTTTCTCTCTCCCCTCCGTTCCACACTTTTTCCTCCTTATGTCCCTCGCCTGCATTCCTTTTGCAATTCTATATGTCCCCTCCAAATGTATTCTTTTGACATATTTGAAGATGAACAGAAAATTCCTCTTGGCATGCAAGTCTCTGTGCAGCCCATGTCAGAGTCTGTTAACACTCTTGGCCCTGGATCTGTATGACTGACTGTCTTGTTTATCTCTCTACCTGTCTCTTTGTCTGTCTCTCTTTCTCTCTAGGGTGGCTGGCCATGCTGACTCTGTCCAGTCTAGGCATTAGAAACACAGTCTAACAGCTGCTTTCAATTATTTTTCTTTCCCCTGATCCGGCAGCACTGACTGGCTCTCCTCTTCCTCACGTTCAGCCCTCACTCTCACACTCACAGCTAATCTAATCACTGTTGGACAATACCTCTCATCTTCTGTATCGTTCACATCACCTACCGCATATTCTCTCTACAAAGCTCCCTACTGGCTCAATACTAAAAAGGAAATTGTAATTTAATGGTTTTCTTAATTTAACAAATCTTCTTAATATTTTGGTGCCGTAACGCTTTTATTAATGTTTCTTTTAGTATGTGTGAAAAACCAACAATCTCTATTTTTTTTAGGTGATAAAAATGTAATTCGATAATTTGCCTTATCTATAACAAAAAGTACAGGCTTGTTGAAAAAGTGGTCAAATATTCCACTAGTTTATTTTTATAAAATACTTTTAACAAAACTCATAATGTGCATCTTTTATGAGGAACCAATCAGAAACTACAACGATTTAAGCCTCGTAGTTGTAAGTTGTGAATTTTTGATTCATTAAAACAACCTGATCATAAGAGTCATTTGGTCGGGAGTTGACTAGCCTAGTTGTGCTTTGTGTCTTTGATTCACTAAAAATAACCTGATCATAAGATTCATTTTTTCAGAAGTCAACTAGCCTGGTTGCGCTGTGTGTATTTGATTCATTACAAAGAATCGGATCATATAAGTCATTAATTCAGGAGTCGACTAGCCTGGTTGCGCTGTGTGTTTTTGATTCACTAAAAATAATCTGATTATAAGAGTCATTTGTTCGGTAATTGGCTAGCCTGGTTGCGTTGCGTGTTTTTTGATTCACTACAAAGAACCAGACCATAAGAGTCATTCAGTCAGGAATCAGCTATAGCCTGGTTGCACTGTAGGCCTATGTTTTGACTCACTATAAAGAACCGGATCATAAGAATCATTTATTCAGGAGTTGAATGGCCTGGTTGTGCTATGTATTTTTGATTCACTACAAAGAACCTGATCATAAGAGTCATTCATTCAGGAATCAGCTATAGCCTGGTTGCATTGTATGTTTTGACTCAGTATGAAAAAAAAGATCATAAGAGTCATTCTTTCTAGCCTGGTTGTGCTGTGTGTTTTTGATTCACTAAAAATAACCTGATCATAAGAATAATTTGTTCAGGAGTCAGAATAGCCTGGCTGCACTATATATTTTTGACTCATGTAAAGTACCAAATCATAAGAGTCATTCATTCAGGAGTCATCTACAGACTGTTTGCCCTGTATGTTTTGACTCACTACAAAGAACCGGATCATAAGAGTCATTTGTTGAGGAGTCAGCTACAGACTGGTTGCTCTGTATGTTTTGACTCACTATAAGGAACCAGATCATGTCATTTGTTCAGGAGTCAGCTACAGAATGGTTGCCCTGTATGTTTTGACTCACTATAAAGAACCGGATCATAAGAGTCATTTGTTCAGGAGTCAGATACAGACTGGTTAAGCTGTATGTTTTGACTCACTATAAAGAACCGGATCATAAGAGTCATTTGTTCAGGAGTCAGATACAGACTGGTTGCGCTGTATGTTTTGACTCACTATAAAGAACTGGATCATAAGATTCATTTGTTTAGGAGTCATCTACAGAATGGTTGCCCTGTATGTTTTGACTCACTATAAAGAACCGGATCATAAGAGTCATTTGTTCAGGAGTCAGATACAGACTGGTTGCGCTGTATGTTTTGACTCACTATAAAGAACTGGATCATAAGATTCATTTGTTTAGGAGTCATCTACAGAATGGTTGCCCTGTATGTTTTGACTCACTATAAAGAACCGGATCATAAGAGTCATTCTTTCAGGAGTAGACTAGCCTAGTTGCCCTGTGTGTTTTTGATTCACTAAAAAGAATGTGATCATAGGAGTCATTCTTTCAGGAGCCGACTACCATGATTGCGCTATACAGATTTGATTCACTACAAAAGAACCGGATCATAAGAGTCACTCTTTCAGGAGTCTGGTTGGACTCTTTGTTTCTGACTCACTTCGAAGAACCAGATCACAAGAGTCATTTGTTTAGGAGTTTTCATTCACTAAACAGAACCAATTCAGAGTCTGTTTCATGCTGTAAATTCAGCAGCAGCGTTGTGGCGCCGCTGATTAATTAGTGCAATAAACTTTCAGGATTTCGTCAGCTTTAGCGGAAGAATGCTTGTACAAGAACCATTAACGAATATGATTAGCATTCTTTTTTTTTTTATAAAACCAGTTCTGTATAACAGTTCAGTGTGACACTAAAGAAATGCAAAGCAAGTGACCCACAAAATGTCCTGTCGTTCATATAACCCTCTCTTCCCCTGCTTTTCTGGAAGCTCTTATACTCCACTCGTTTGTAGAGATCACCAGCTGGGATGTGGAAACAAAGCGAATTAGCCCGATGACCTTCTCTTTACTTTCCTGATTTAGACCATTAAAGCACTGAAGCATGTCTTTCCTATTTTATCTCTATCTGATGGTGTCAGCATGTCTTTGCTGTTAATATTGTAATTCTCATGTTCTGTCAGCCTACACAATTTAAACTGGTTATTATCAGCCTCTCACAGAAACTACCCATCCTTCACATGCATGTTTGTTTATTGAATATTTTGGCTAATTTACGTTGAACACATGCCATATATTTTCACAGATTTCCTTTCAAAATTAGCAGAGATTCCTATTGGGCCTTGTCATTACCCATTCACAGCAGTTTTGAGATTTCCATAAACATCTCCCCTCCCACAAATACTAATCTCTAGGTCATACAGCTGTATCTTGTAGTGTTAAATTATTAACCTACAGAATAATAAAGCATGGTTGCTCCAGTAGCATGATTTACACAATGGAAGACTTTCTCAATGGCCTGGAAAACACTGTAAACCACAGTGGTTTGGCAGATGAACAGAGAAAAAGAATCTCTCAGTAATTCAACATTGTGAAGGTCACCTGTGATTGTGCAGCAGAGGAGAAAATGCACAGCCATCCAAGGACAAAAATCAAAACCTATAGTGACCAGTAATAGTAAATTAATGGGTTTAAATTATATGCATTTGTCTGGAGTTGCCATAAACCATTTGTCTATGTACAAGCCAAAATGTTTTAGATTAAACAAAAAGTTCTGTGCCAGAAATAAATGCTCCATGCAAGGTTTCTCTCTTCTTGATGTTCTCAAACCAGGAACATCAGAGGCTTATTGAACATAAGTACTGATTACAATTAATGTTATTTGTAGCATCAAAGCAGCTTGTGATTGCACAGAAGTGACTTTGAATGCTAAAATATGTGCTTGTTTGCGGGAAGGTTATGTATAAGGTTGGATTTTGGCAATTTGTATAAATAGTACCTGTGCTAGTTGATCAGGGAATTTGTAACTTGCATATTGTTGATTTCCTTCAAGTCGAAATATCACCCAACCCTCATGAAAAGGTGCACATGGCTTGTCAAGTCTTTACAATGTTGTTCCTTTCCATCAAACGGATCAAACAATCTAACAAAGTCTTTTTGTAGCACTTTGATACAGCGGTCTACATGAAAGCATCTGTGTAACTTTGTGCAATCCACACGGTTCTACTTTTGGGTTTCATCAAGTTCTGAGATGTGGAGATGATACATGGTGCTCTGGGGGTCGTCTTCCATCTACAAAGTGTTTTTGATGCATGGGCCTAAATCCCCCTCCCACAATCCCCCTCGGTTTTTCTGACCACCTTTCCTCTCCACATTTCTCCACCACCTACGTTCGGCCTCTTTTCGCTCCAGTCCCACATTATCTTCAGGTCATTAAAAAGCAGCTATCAATTATTCAGATCCTGCCTCTTAAACATGAAAAAAATATCAAACATATTAGCAGGATGTTCTTTTGGCTAGCTAAAGGCATTTGAATATTTCAGTGCAGAGGAGTTTTTAATATCTATATTTTAGCTTGAGCTCAAAAAGATACCTCTGCGAGAAAACTTTGCGGGAGCTCATGCAAGCTTTTCTCCTGTAAGCGTGAAGAAACACTACATAACTTCTAAGATTTCTGGAGGCAAAATAGGGGTTTAAACTCTCCAAGTGCAAATCTGTTTTTCCTCTCACAAACATACATCATTATTTCTCTCATTTTGTGAAGACGGTGTATAGTTAGTCAAAATGATGACAGTGAACAGAGAATCACTCCTCCACTCCACTCACTCCTCAGTACTTCGAGACAAAATGTGGAAATAAAAAACATAACTTCTTGGTGAAACTAAATTTAGTTTCCATATTAAAAAAGAGAACGTTTTGGAGCGAAACTTGGGGAGAATTTAAGCTGACTTTGCAGGGTTTTTTTTAACTGTAAAAATGTGCACACATATAATTGACTGACAGTCCTTAATCGCACTAGTGTGGAAATCTGCTGTAACTGTATACAGATGTGCTTGGAAGCATCACATGCCCTTAGTTAGATGTGATCGGCCCCTTGGCAGTGCTTTCTGAGCATGAACGTGCACAATCATGTGTGTGTAGTCTCTGAATTTAGTGCCGTTTCTAATATAATACTTGGCTGCAGTCTCTGCCACGGTAATTAGCCACATTATCTATGCTAGTGGTATTAATATTCCATCTTTCCATCTATCTCTCTCTCTCTCTGGCTCTCTCATTCATGCTGGAAGCAGTTTTTCTCATCTTTCCAAGACCATTTGAGCAAAAGCTGTGTTTCATATGGTTGAATTCATTAATCAAAAGAGAAAAACACAACACAAAGCATTTCATTATTTAACTTTGCTTTTAATCTAACAATTGGTTGTGTCCAACAAAACTTTTGAGTTAAATGAAAAGAGAAAGACTAAATCCTGTGATGTCAGTAGCAAGTTTATTGCTACCCCATATTGATTGGTTATAAATACTTGCATGTTAAGCTACTCGTGTGTTGATCTCTTGAGAAAGAATCGGAGACAAAGGTATGGAGAGGCGATCAATGTGCACGTGTTGTTGTAGGAGAGACACGGGGAAAGCGATAACACATGTTCCTCTGCTTGGTTTCCTGTGGTGGTTGAATGAGAAACAGACATGTAAATAGTTGCTGAGTTGCTCTGTGTATAAGTGAATTATTTGGTACAGCATATTTACAGTTAATTCTCTTGACAATCTCTAATGTATGTAAATCAATCAATCAGTCAATCAGTCAGCATTTACTTCCTTTACTGTATTTGTCTTCATTCTACAGTTCAGCTCAAAACATCCAGATGTATAACAGTAATGAGAATTTGGAGGGAAATGCAATTAAAGGATTAGTTCACTCCAGAAGTACAATTTACTCACCCCTATGTCATCCAAGATGTTCATGTTTTTCTTTCTTCAGTCGAAAAGAAATTAAGATTTTTGAGGAAAACATTCCAAAATTTTTCTCCATATAATGGACTTCAATGGGGATCGGTGGGTTGACGGTCCAAATTGCAGTTTTAGTGCAGCTTCAAAGAGCTCTACATGATTCCAGTTGAGGATTAAGGGTCTAGTGAAATGATTTATATACTTTTAAACCACAAATGCTCATCTTGCACTAGCTCTGTGTCCATGACTTCATGCCTTATGTAGTCATGTTGGAAAGGTCACACGTGATGTAGGCGGAAGTACGGATTTAGTGTTTACAAAGCGAACATGCAAAGAAAGTCAAACACCCTTTACAAAAAGAGGTAAAACAATGATGTCAGAAGATTTTGCAGTTGGAGGAGAAAACAAGATTTTTTAAGAGTATTTTGCCCTACCCGGAGTACACAGACGAAGAACTAACAATGTGTGACCTTTCCAATTAAGCTAGTGCAAGATGAGCATTTGTGGCTAAAAAGTACATACATTTTTATTTATTTATTTTTTTGGAAATAACCGATCGTTTCGCTAGATAAGACCCTTATTCCTCAGATGGGATGGTGTAGAGACCTTTAAAGTGCCCCTACACTGCAAAAAATGCTTTTCTTACTTAGATTTTTTGTCTTATTTCCAGCCAAAATATCTAAAAATTCCAAAATCAAGAAGGATTTTCTAGACAAGCAAAAATTATTGTCTTGTTTTCAGAAAAAAAAAGTCAAAATTAAGTGAGTTTTTGTTGAAACAAGCAAAATAATCTTGTTTTCTGCTTGAAATAAGATTATTTTGCTTACCCCATTGGCAGATTATTTTGCTTGTTCTAAGCAAAAACTAAAACTTAAATTTGACGTCGTTTTCTGAAAACAAGACAATAATTTTTGCTTGTCTAGAAAATCCTTCTTGATTTTAGAATTTTTAGACATTTTGGCTGGAAACAAGACAAACAAGATTTTTTGCAGTGTATTATGGAGTATGAAAGGTTCATATTTGGGTTTTGGGAGTCCCTGTTAACAGCATGCAAAGTCAAAAAACCAAACCACCAAACCACTCCACTAATCTGCGGTGATTGGTCTGCTGCGTGCAGCGCATGTCGGAAATGGAACGCCCATCGCCATTACATTAAACACCCAAACAGCCATGGTATATGTATTAGCCCAATGCAGAAACGTATCGATAAAGCACTGAAGTTTGTACACCAACGTATTGCTCTATTTTTTTTATCATAACTCATAAGTAATAACAACGACAAACATTAACTATTCATCAACACATTTCAAGACAATTACGAGTGAACAGACATTGCTGTTAGCCAGAAACCTACAAGCTGTGTGGAGCCAACACAACTAAATAAGTATTTTGCATGTTACAAAGTACATGAGAGCAACAGTTTTTAAAGGGTTACTCCACTTTCAGATTAAAAATTTCCTGGTAATTTACTCACCGCCATGTCATCCAAGATTTTCATGTCTTTCTTTTTTCAGTCCCATAGAAATTTTTTTGAGGAAAACATTCCAGGATTTTTCTACATACAATGGACTTAAATGGTGCTCAACAGATTGAAGGTTAAAAATGCAATTCCAATGCAGTTTCACAGGGCTCTAAACGATCCCAGCCAAGGAATAAGGGTCTTATCTAGTGAAACCATCAGTAATTGAAAAAAAATTTAATCGGAAATGCTCATCTTGTCTAGCTCTGCGATGCTCTGTGCACTCCGGTTCAAGACATCAAATCATGGGGATGTCAAAAAACGATCTTATTATTTCCTCCAACTTCAAATTCATCCTAAATCGCTGTTTTACCTTTTTTTGTAAAGGGTGTTTGACCCTCTTACATAACTGCACTTTAACAGCTTGTTTCAATGATTCAAAGTCGATTCTTTCTTTTGAGAGACAATAACTTTTAACACAGTGCACTATAAGATTTTAAAATTTGCAAAATGTTTTCATTCACTTAGAGCTGTGTTATTTATTTATTTATTTTTTAAATCAATAATAGGGGCACTTTAAAGCTGCATTGAAACTGTAGTTTTGACCTTCACTGACCTGCTGATCCCCACTGAAGTCCACTATATGGAGAAAAATCCTAGAATGTTTTCCTCAAAAACCTTCATTTCTTTTCCACTGAAGAAAGACATGAACATCTTGGATGACACGGGGTGAGTAAATTATCAGGAAATTTTAATTCAGGAGTGAACTAATCCTTTAATTGTATCTAAAAGATTCATCCACGCACAATTACATTTGCAGAACAGTATAAACCTGTACAATGTACCATGTGCCATGACACAGCAGAATAATATTCCTAAAATCATCTACTGGATGCTTGCTCAAACTTGTTGGTTGAAGAAAATTTTTCTACTTCAAAATTTCACATTTAATTCAATGTGTTAAAACCATTTCTACACTAAGCTTCTACTGCCCGTTCTATTAGGCATAAGGAAATATATTAGCCTTATAGGAGATGATCAGTAGATGAGTAAAATTGCAGTAGTTAGACTGCGCTGGTAGATTAGCATGAGCTAAGAGTTATGGTCATTCCTCTGAGAAATTTGTGTTTGCTGGAATGCATGTCCTAATTAAACAATTGAATCAGATGGCTAATGCTGAGCTGTGTTTTGCTTGTTTGTTTGCTACCCTCAAGCCAATTACGCTTGGGCTGTGTTACTTGAACATGATGTTAGCCAGGCGGACTAATTAAATTGGTGAGCTGGTGTCCCTGTGAGCACGGCGGCGTTAAGAGTGATGCAAGCGTGCAACCATTTCTTTAGCCACTGCATCTGGGAAGTATGTGAACTTAAATGACATAATAGTGTTCAGTCTGCTTGTAGTTTTTAATTTGCTTGCAGGAAAAAAAAATAAAAAAATTTCACAAAGCCATTCTGCTTTTGGACCCAGATGGTTACGGCATCTACCAGTAGGGTTTTGAGAAAAAGGGTGACTCGTAAAGTTAGCAAAATGGCTTAGCTCGTTTCAAAACTTATGCGTACATCTATTCCAAAATCATTAATTATCAAGATTATAAAATTATTTTTCTGCATGTTATAGCTCATTGTACTTGAGTCATCTAAAGTGTGAACAAACAAGCTATGTGCAAAAATTCTTAATTATTAATTAGCAAGTCTTGTTGCTGTGGAACAATGTTGTACAAAGTTTAATTGCCATCTGTGATATTTGAGCTCTCTATATCATCGCACACAAACAAAAAGGTAGATCACGCAGAAATACAAGAACAGACGATAGCAGTGTGCCTGAAATAGTTGTGGTCTTAACTGAATTGTAGTAACTGTTTTATCCTTTGTCTCTATTTTGTGGAGTCTGTTCATAAACATGCTGTAAAACTATTTGATTCAAAGCAAAAATATGTTGTGTTTTAAAGCATTTAGAAAACCTAAATGATCTATTACATTTGCTAAAATGTGACCCTGTACCACAAAACCATAACTATGAATAAATAAGCTTTCCACTGATGTGTGGTTTGTTAGGATAGGACAAGATCTGGCCAAGATAACACTTTTTGAAAATCTGGAATCTGAGGGTGCAAAAAAATCTAAATATTGAGAAAATCACATTTAAAATTGTCCAAATAAAGTTCGTAGCAATTCATATTACTTAGCAAAAATTAGGTTTTGATATATTTACAAAATATTTTCATATATAGATCTTTACTTAAAATCCTAATGATTTTTGGCATAAAAAAATCTGATTTTGCCCCATGCAATCTATTTTTGGCTACTGCTACAAATATACCTGTGCTACTTAAGACTGGTTTTGTGGTAATATACAACACACAGAGTACTGTATCCCACAATGCATTGCACTGTACAACACCTTGAAGTTTGATCTTTTCACTACCAAATTTGAAATGTTTAGCACTGCATAATACTGTTTTTTTTTTTTTTAAACAGTACTACAGAGTATGCAGTAAGCAGCAACATGCATAGTTTATGTATATGCTTTACGGTATCAGTTGGACGTTTGTTCCCATTTCTATCATTTTTGTTGTCTTGAGCCGCGTTCTGTCTCCTGCTCTGTTTCTCCCTTTCACGTGTCTTGCAGATGTCCTGCAGTGTGACACTCTTTGAACATAGCTTCATAAAACCCGGTGAGATGTTGTTGGGGAAAGTGAGAGACACACAGTGACACACTGCAAGACTCCACTCACGGGAGAGCACAGATACATTTGACAGCAGCAGGTTTTCTCAGTCTTTTTCTCTCATTTCATTCTGCACAGCAAAAGAGAGACAGGGAGAGAGGCGGAAAGAGACAGAAATGACTCATTGACAGAACTGAAACTTTTAAGCACAGACTCCACAAACACGTGAGCACACACACACACGCGGCTGTTTCTTCAGCAATGGCTACTTATGAAACACGGGTTTAGATTTCTTTTCCCCACAAGTTGTGAATATTTTCAGCACAGTGTCATTTTCAGCACACCTCAAATGCTGTATTGTGGTATAATGGAAATGAGAGTGAAGCAATGACTTTTTAAATGTAGCTGGCATTTCATATACCATATGGTGAAGGGGAATTCTGTATTTGTTTTTTTTTTTTTACATGAATGTCAGTTCCACCACATCTCAAAGCACCATTCACTTTGTGGATGACATTTGAAGCATTTTTGGAATAAAATGCAAAGAATAATTAAATAGCAAGAATTTTGTGTAACTTAAATAAACAGTTACACTGTGTCAAAAATGACAGTGTAAAATATATATTTACCTTTTTTCACACAATTTGAAATATGCTCTACAATGGCAAAATTGTATCCTAACAATACCTTTTGATAAAACTTTATTAGAGGAAAAGTTTGGTCGTCATGTAAATGGCACAAAGGACTAAAAGAACATTTAAATAAGAGTTAAATTTATTTAAATCATTTTCGCACAATATTCAACAATGCTGAAATGATTTATGATTAAAGAATTACACTCTTAAAATAAAGGTGCTTCACAATGCCATAGAAGAACCTTTTTTGTCTAAATGGTTCCATAAAGAACCTTTCTGTTTTACAAAAGCTTCTCTGTGGCGAAAGAAGGTTCTTCAGATTATAAAAAGGTAAAAAAGAGATGGTTATCTAAAGTACCTTCGACTGAATGGTTCTTTGTGGAACCAAAAATGGTTCTTCTATGGCATCGCTGTGAAGAACCTTTTAAAGCACCTTTATTTTTAAGAGTGTAGTTCACTTCCAGAATAAATATTTTATGATAATTTCCTTAGCCCCATGTCATCCAAGATGTTCATGTCTTTCTTTCTTCAGTCGAAAAGAAATGAAGATTTTTGAGGAAAACATTCCGGAATTTTTCTCCATATAGTGGACTTCAATGGAGATCAATGTGTTAAAGGTCCAAATTGCAGTTTCAAAAAGCTCTACATGATCCCAGCCGAGGAATAAGGGTCTTATCAGGTGAAACGATTGCTCATTTTCTAAAAAAAAATAAATAAATTTTCCTTGGCTAGGATCGTGTAGAGCTGCATTGAAACTGCAATTTGGAACTTCAACCCGCTGCCGTTGGATCCCGTTGAAGTCCACTATACACTGTGAAAAAAACAAAAACAAACAAACAAAAAAACACACAATTTGTTGAGTCAGCTTAAAATAATTTGTTACCCTGCTGCCTTATAATTTTAAGTTCAGTCAACTCAAATAAGTTAAGTCAACTTGAAATGTTAAGTTGTACTAAGAGAACTTAGAAATTGAGTTGACTAAACAAAAAAATAGGTTTGTTAAGCTTAAAAGCTGGGTAAGTAACCCAGCTGCCTTAAAATTTTAAGTTGAATCAACTCAAATATCTAAGTTCACTTAGTACAACTTTTTTGAGTTGACTGAACTTAAAATTTTAAAGGGGTGCTATTATGCTTTTTCACGTTTTGAATTTTAGTCAGTGTGTGGTGTGTATCTTTGAGCATAAAAAAGATCTACAAAGTTACAAATCTCAAAGTCTATTCCAAAGGGAGATAATTCATTTTTTAAAAATCTGTTTTCAAGAACTACAACGGACGGCTCCTTGTTTTCCGCAAGCAATGATGTCACAACACGGTCCATTAGAATATCATTAAATTAAATCCCGCCCACGGAAATTCAAATTGTTGGGGGGTGCGTAGGGATGAGGTGGGGGATTAGCCTAACTTTAGCGATGCAGCACGGAGAGCCACTTCAACGATCTGCAGCGCGGTGGGTATAAACACAAACATTGACTAGAGTGACCACTTCAGAGCAGAAACGCGCCACAGACGTGTGCAGTACAGGGGGTCGAAACACGTGCCGAAGCTGTGATCTACTCCGTTTGCCGTGTAATAAAGTCTAATAAAGTGCATCCATCCATAATAAAAAGTGCCTCACACTGCTCCCGGGGGTCTCCTGCAGCGAACTGATGCATTTTTGTAAGAAAAATATCCATATTTAAAATGTAAGTTTCACTATTTATCTAGCTTGCGCTAACTGCTTTGACAAAGGGTGTGGCAGTATGAAATACCGTCTAAGCTGTTCGCCAATCGCAACACATTGCGATAGCTAACCAATCGTAATACATTTCCTTTTTTCTGGAAGGTGGGCCTTCATTAAACCTGGAACTAATCAAGCTATTTGTGCCAGGCTGGGATTATAATAATGTAAATTATGTGAAAAATAATTTGTTTTTCAAACCACCAAGCATGGGAACATGTTCTAGTACACCCCCAAAACAAAATCAAGACTTTGAAAAAGAGCATAATAGGACCCCTTTAAGGCAGCCAGGTAACAAATTATTTTAAGTTGACTCAACAAATTGTTTTTTAGAGTGTGAAGAAAAATCCTGGAATGTTTTCCTCAAAAACCTTCAGTTCTTTTCGACTGAAGAAAGTAGGACATGAACATCTTGGATGACATAGGAGTAAATTATCAGGAATTTTTTTTACTCTGGAAGTGAACTATTCATTTAATGCATTCTATGTTTAAATGATCATAGTTTTAAAGATGTAATAATCATATTTTTATGATTGATTTTCATAGTTAACGACTATGAACGAAATATTGTCTGAATCTAGAACAAGGGTAAATAATAAAAAGGAAAAATTTAAACATTTATAATAAAGAATGAAGGCATGATTTAAAAAGTTTCCAGGACAGTTTATTGTAACCAACATGTAAAAAAAGTTTTCATCTTTTTGGTTTCATAAAAACCAACCTCTGACATATAAGCTGAAGAAACACCCGTAAAAGTAGCTGACTTCAGGCAAGAACTTACTGTGTGTTTAGATTGTGGTTAGAAGGTTAGAGCTGTGGTTATGAGTCAAGTTATGTTAATATGAGTCTAAATCCTGAGCACACAACATCTGAACAACACATATAAAGAGAACTCTTTCAGTCAAAACAATTCCACTGTAATAGATCTAAGGGCATGATATTCCTTTCAACATCTTTTGCATGCTGTGTAATGAGGAAACATACAGTATCACAGATTCACACATTATTGCTGTTGCAGAGGAGCAGCAGATGTGTTTCTGCACAGACAGGCAAAGGCAATGGTGGAGAGGGTGTATTTTTAGATGGCATGTTATAATAGCCACTACTGGTAAAAATGACATTTCCTGACCACTCGACTGCCATGGTACACAGTGTTCCACACACACACGCACACACTGTGCCATCAGTAGTAAGAACAGAAACTGATGTTACTTACAACTGATGTTGTACCTTATTCTGTGTCTGTGCGGAAAAAAGGCTGTAGATGCCTTAATGAGTATCTAACTGAAGAAAAACAATGAACTGAAATGGAGCCTCATAAGTGATTAATGTGGAAGGCTAGGAAGCAACTACATACTCCTCACCTGAAGTGCAGAGAATACTGAACACAATTGATTTTTAACATAGTTTGGAATGAGTATGTCGTTATGCTAATTAAAGGTCTATTGAGACTGAATTATGTGACCCTGGTCCACAAAACCAGTCATTAGGGTCAGTTTTTTTTTTTTAATTGAGATTTATACATCATCTGAGAACTAAATAAAAAAGCTTTCCACTGATGTATGGTTTGTTAGGATAGGACAATATTTGCCAAGATACAACTTTTTGAAAATCTGAGGGTGCACATAAATAAATAAATAAATAAAAATAAAATACTGAGAAAATCACCGTTAAATTTGTCCAAATAAAGTTCTTAGAAATGCATATTACTAATCAAATTGATCATTTTGACCCGTACAATGTATTTTTGGCTATTTCTGCAAATATACCCATCCTACTTAAGACTAGTTTTGCAGTCCAGGGTCACATATAAGTTTATCCACAGCAGGATATAACTGTACAAACTGTATTTTCTAACCCCTTATCCTAACCCTACCCCTCACACAAACCTTTCTGCTATTTTAGATTTTTAAGAAAAAAAAAAACAAACATCACTTTGAATGATTTATAAGCTGTTTTCCTCATGGGGACCAAAATATGTCGCCACAAGGACAAGGATTTTGAATATTGCTATCTTTGTGGAGACATTTTGTCCCTATAATGTAGGTTATACTGTACCTGAACTACAAACACAAACAACCACAGACTAGAATGAACAAGTCTCTAATGTCAGAGTTAAACATAACCTATTTTAAAACTTATATTTGAAAACTTTGCTATAATAACAAAATTAGCAATAGCACTTACATTTTGTAAAAGAAACTCCAAACACAATAAAATAAAACCAGTTTAACCTAATTTAATCATTGAAGACTAACAGTGAAAAATATCTTCAGTAATTATATGAGATTAACTCCATTAAGTGCTGGAGAAAGTGGCTGTATTATTCAATTAAAGCACGTTTGTATCTGGTTAATTTCCCATGTGCAGGATTTTTTTTATTTTTTGTACATGAAAGAAATAAATAAGCACTATTGTGAACTACACCTATAATATTTGTTCATATCGTAACTGTGTGCATTGATATAATTAGTAGACTTTCAAAAGCATTCAGGTTTATGTCTATACATTAAACTCATATGTAAAAAAAATAAAACAAATACTTTATTCTAATTTTATGGAAATCCATTTTTTCTATTCACAATCTTATTCACAACCAACATTTGTAATAAATACACATGCTGGGTATGAATGGTCTTTTATTCTTCACTTTATTCATCTCTCTCATACATACACTTGCCCTTTAAAATGCCAACCTTTTTATTTTAGTCATGAGACAACCACATTAATCACTAAATGCAGCCAATGGCCTCGGGTGGACTCGAAACACAAATCAGTACGATTCAGATTGATGATAAATGTTCCCTGAACTCCCCTCCACTATCAGATCAGTGATTTGCTATCCCTCAGTCACCCCACAGATCCTGTGATCTCCCGAAGCGGGATGCCTTCCCTCTCAGCCTCCACTTGGCCAGTCCCTCCTCCTCCTTCCAACAATCATGTGCCTGGGATGCCTGACCCATCTTGCGCCTGACAGAGGGGAGGCCAGAAAATAAATAAGGGAGTGCATGCATGCCTTGTACCATACAGCCAATGGTCCACCTCTCACATGCTTTGCATTTTTCTCATTGGCAGTTAATTTTTACTGTGCCCTCCTAGAGCAGGTTTACGAGATACGTAAAGATAAGAAAACTGTTTGTAGTCCTTGATTCATTCTATTCAGTAACGGAACAAAGAAGACAAGGAGTTTTCCACTGAGCTATTTTTGATGCCAATTCACATCGTATGTTATGGCTTTACACTGTTAAATAGTCATACTTATATTAGATTCAACCCAAACTTCATTAACTACTCGTCCTCAAGTGGAACTAATCAAGTTTTATTGAGGCCTGGGGAATGCATTCCGTTTCTCAACCAAAACAGAAACTGAGTGCTGCAATGAGACCACAGAAATGATCCTAAAACCCCTGCAAACGTTATTTAAAGGAGATAAGCAGTGGTACCATGTAAAAAATATAACTGCACTAAAGCACAACAGCTGGCTTTGTTTGGACATATGCTCATGGGTGCTCTAAGAGCAAGCGATGGCCTCTCTGGAAAAATAGGAATGTAGTGGTTGGTAGCTGGTTGTCAGAGCTACATCTCCCAGAAGGGCAGACGAACGGTATCACCATTCAGAATCCACAGATGTGCCATCAATTACTTTTGTTTGCTATTTCTTTCTCTCTGTCTTTCATAGTAGACACACAAGCACATGACCTCACGTACATCCTGGCCTGCAGAAAGTAAAACTTTTTTTGTTGAGTTCGGCAGAAAAACCACAATATCCTTGTGGGCCCCTGACACAAGCTATTGAAAATCAGAGACAGAACATGAGAGAGAGAGAAAACGAGGTCATAATAAGCTTCACACTTTTTTTCTAGGTTGCATGTACGTTTCGATTTTTGAGTCAAGTGACTTAAAATTAAAATTGCAGTAAATATAAAATCTTAAAATCTTGTAGTAATGGATATTATTAAATTATGTTTAATTTAACTATTCTGGTTCCATTAAAAATCCTTTTAGTTCTTCTAGAAAATGAAAGAAATGTAAAAGAGAAATGCAATTCTATTTATTTATGAATTTTAAAACAATTCTTGCAAAAAGTGTTTACTTTTAGTGACTTAAGTAATACCTAAGTAAATTTAGTGCTTTTGTAAGGCTCCACTGAGTTACAGTCATCTGTACGTGCATGATTCACTAAAACAATCAGAAAACTCATTTGAAATCGTTCATTCAATCTACTTTAGTCACACTGTGTTATTGATTCACTAAAAAGAACCAGCTCATAAGAATCATTTGTTCGAAACCAAGTCTACACTGGTCACGCTTTAAGTTTTTTGTTTACTAAAAGAACCTGCTTAAAAAGACTCATTCTTTCGGGACATAACATCTAACATCTAGCCTACTCACGTCTCCGTAAAGAAACTCTATTCTCAACTCCTACATTATGGCAAATTCATACACTGTATGGTCTCACATGTTTTGAGGTTTTTCAATTATTTTCTATTCTATCAGTATTTTGTCATACTTTTTGTCATGCAGACAAGCGCAACCAGGTTTGATGATGCACTATTATATGGAAATTATGCAGAAAGCTAAATGGATTTAACGGTTACCTCTGACAACCTTTGGTTTGTTGTATAGAGGAGAGTGGGGTAAGTTGAGCCAGTGGGTAAAGTGACCCACCTCCTGTATCTTGGCAACTGTACTGTGACCATGTATTTTGGAATCACACATCATTTCTGCCAGACTGTGAAAAGGAGAAACACATGGGAGGTGTGGAAGGCACCCGTTTACACTAAAAACTGTTTCTGGCTTGTCAAAGTAAAATTTTTGCATAACAGATGTAATGGCTGTTACATCAAAACAAATTTATCCAGGTCTAAAAATATTTATGATGTGTGATTTATCAACATATAAAACCATGCAAATCATTTAGCTAAATATTCGCTTGAACTGGTAACCTAGCTAGTTTTTTTCCCCCAAAATGCCAACTATGGGGCAAAGTGAGCCAAGTGCTGTGGGGTAAGTTGAGCCACCAAAAGGCACTGAAGTTAAGTTAAATCTCTTAAGTATAAACTGGTATTTTAATGTGATATTACACAAATGATTTAGTTTATCATATATATATATATATATATATATATATATATATATATATATAGATAGATATAGATAGATAGATATTATCTGTAGTTTATTTGATAGGGACAGTGTACAAGTGCAAGAACCAGAAGATGCTTTTCATCACATGACAATCAAATATGTCTTTCCACCTGTAGTCTCTAATGGCTGGTTCGACATTGCAAAAAAAAAAAGTAACCAAAAATATTTTGACTAAAATTTTTTTTAGTTTCAGTTAAATTTCTTCATTCTAATTCAGTTTTTATGTCATTTTACTAAACAAACTCTCTATTTAGTCTGTTTTTGGGATGGTTAAAACTTTGGTGTTCAACACATTATTTCAGAAATGCAAACAGCTAAAGATTAAAAAATAAACTTCATTTGAGTGTTAAGTTAGCTTTAAGAAAAGAAATATGACTTTGTAAAATGAAATGTAATTAAGTTTTTAAAAGAAGCAAGTTATCTTGAAAATTTCACGTGGGTTTGAGTCAGATTCAGTCAGATGGTACATCTTACCCCCTGACTTGGGTCAACTCACCCCTAACCTGGTGCAAATTAAGCCACAGGAACACTTTTTATGAGAAGCCATGTTTTTAGTACCCTCACAGATACATTCATACAATTTAAAATAATAGGAAACATCCTGAAATTACTTTCATTGTACTTCTGCCACTTTTTTACTTTTAATGGCTGATCTAACCCCACTTTCCCCAATGTGGAGGGAAGCAAATTTTATTTAGCGTTTGTTGGGCAGGCTGCATTTGGACGGAAGAAAACCGTGTTGAGTTATTTTAATGTTACAACTTTTATGCTGTCCGCATCTATGTTCGAGCAGTGCAAAGGCTACTATTTTTGAAAAATAATACTTCGTCTGAGTTGTACACATTATTGGGTAAATATATCACAGAAAGAACTACTAAATAGTTAAAAGAGTCTTTTTTTCAATTTATTATCTGTCCTGAGCCAGAACAGCCACTGGTCATCATAATAAAACTGCGCCTGACACCCCTGTGTATAGATGAGCTTGTTTTGGTTTATAGACATCATAAAGTTTGAGCTTTTTCACCCCGTTTAGTTATCACCAATAACTCAGCCTTGAGCGTAGTGTCATCACCCTCTTAATTACTAACAGACCTCTTTAAAAACATTCACCAGCTATTCTTTTTTTATTGTGACGAAAACACAAATACTCAGCTTTGTTTCATTACAGCAGTCACAGCAGCCACATCAGCAAAAGCAAAGAGCAGAGAAACACATACAGAAAGGAATGTAGAACAAAAAGCGAGCGCTGGAACAGGAATCTAATGAAAGTGTGGCTTTTATTATTCAACAATAGACACTGTAGAAATCAGTGGTGCATCTCTGGATTTGGGTTTTCATAATCCAATGTTAATTCATGTTCCAAAAAAAAAAAAACTTAAAAGTTTCTTAAGGAACACTTTTTTTGCACACTTGAGACTATCAACACACAACCCAATTATATTTGTTTTAGAATTTATGAACAAAAAAGAAAAATACATTTTAAAAAAATGTAAAAAGTTGGAGAGTTTTTGAAAATGTTGAATAGCTTCCCGTAGATTTTTTAGTAATTAATAATTAAAAACCCAAAGTTAATGTCTTTGATTAGTTAAAAAAAGCTCCATTCTTATCAAAACTTACAATTTCAGTTAATTTTGTTTCAGATATGATCAAAAGTAATGACTGACTTATCCTCCATGTGGTCTGCAACCCGGTTGTAGCCAGACGCTATTGCATTGACAAGGTAATCGGCCAATCACAGATGCACTGCCTCCACTCACATGATATTTTGCATATATATTGCCATTATCCCCCATCACATTCATGCCACACTTCGGTACCTCAATGAGAACACAATGAGCTCAAAGGAGACAAAAGAGATGCTGCCTCCCTCCCTTGGCTGTCAGACGGTGTTACTTTAGAAAAATTACTGCTCTGTATTACTTCTGCAACGTCAATTATTTTCTCATTTGCTCTTCGGATAAAACACACCTGGTAGAAATGAATGTTTATAGGAATGAATCCAGTGATGAGTGGGAAGCTTAGGGGGGGAAGAGTGAAAGAGTTCATTGTTCTCCATCAGATGGAGGAGAGCTTGGGTTTGTTTAGAGTAGAGAGGAATGGTCCACTCATGATTTAAGGAAAAGGGGGTGGGGAATAACAGGAGATGAGATACAGCTTCCAGACAATGTTCATCTTCAAACACTTCCTGTGAAAATATGCATCAGTACCCCACTATGCATCCAGATGTGAGCGAGAAAGAAAAACGCCGGCTATGTAAACCGCTGGAGAGAGTGAGAGGGACAGAAAAAATGCTGAGATGTTGTCTGAAGACATTTGGGTTTGCAGTTTCCAGCTGAGAGTTCAGACAGCAGATTCTCTGGGTGTTCTTTATATGTGTTCAGAGAGAACTCGCTATGGATGCCCTGAGACTGCAATGGAGGAGAGTGGAGAGTTGTAATTATGCCTCCCCCTAAACAGCTTGTAGGCTGCAAGCCAGAATGCCTTCTGTGAACTGCAACTGTGTGTGTGTGTGTGTGAGAAAGTGTGTATACCAGTGGGTCCGCCAGCTGGACAGATGATTCAAGGGCCTTTAATATCCTGTGGAGACCCTGTTAACACATAAGCACGTGTGCTCACATTCAGACACAGACATATGTGTATGTACTCCAATAACTGCAACCGATGCAAATCCCGTTACAAAAAAATCTCACTTTTTTTGATGATAAATTGACTGCAGGGAATATTGAGACATTTGAGATAAACTAAGGAGCTCAAAGGAATATTTTAAGTATAATACAACTTCAATTAATTTCTATGCGTCTCCTTTTTTTTTTAAGCAAAAGTCTGGGTTACAGTGAGGCACTATAAATGCAAGCCAATGTTGCTAATCTGTAAATGGTAAAACGCTCACTGTTTCAATATTATAGCCACATGGTGTTAACAATACACATATTAAAATGATTTTATATTCATTTTTACAACTTGTTGCTAACGAGGATGTAAAAATGATGACAATACCTTTAACAGAAGAATTAGTGAAAGTGCTTTTGTAAAGCTGTAAGCGTCACATTTATGTTTTTATATTCTTCAAAAACTGTTCCAGCTACTTCCATTAAAGAAATCATTAATTTTTGTGGTAATCAACATTATGCTACGAATGCTGTTAATCTGAACTCTGAATATTCTTTAAAGTGGGAGTTCACCCAGAAATTTTAATTCTGCCATCATTTACTCGCCCTCATGTTGTTCCAAATATGTATGACTTTCGTTCCTCAGTAGAACACAAATGAATATATTCTGATGAATGTTGGTAACCAAGCAGTTTTGGTTGCCATTGACTTCTATCCCTTTATAGAACAAAATGCCACATACAAAGTCACAATTAATCTAATACTTGAATAGAGACAGATGCAACGCAAACAAGTGATGAACTTTAAAATAACACCTCCGAGACCGCATTGATCCAGATTGTTGTGCATTTGTTGGCCTGTTTGTGTGAGCCTGTGGGTGTGTATATACATATATATTCATAGACCTACTTTGTTAGGCACAGAAATCTGGAACTGTGCAGCCCTCTCTCAGTTTTCCACCATATGGCAAGCATGGGACTTGGTGCATTGCAAGGGCCACAGGAGACAAGAAGAGGGAGACAGAGAGAGATTGGTAGAGTTTACTTTGTGCAGTGTGTGTGTCTGTGTGTGACTGTGTGTCTGAGTGAGTGATTGAGTGAGCTGGAGACAAGGAGGGCGTTCTGGAATTGATTTATCACCGTTTGGAACGGGAGGGGTGTGTGTGCGTGAATGTGTGAAGGGATTGGGCTTTTCTGAACTTGCGGAGTGCCAGACTGACAGGATACTTACTATGCTGTACCCTAGAGAAAGAGAGAGAGGCAGAAAGATAAAATGAAAAACAAGCTTTTAGATATTCACACAATTGAAATGATGCAACTCCATTCAGATCATTATTCCTGCATTATACATCAGTGCTATACTAAATCTTACTAACCTAGATTTCAAACCTGTATAACTTTATTCTCTGGAACACAAAAATAGTTTTTTTTTTGTTTTTTTTTTTTAATCTAAAAGAGATCCAAACAACATTGGTCCTATTTCCTTTCAGTGGATTAAAAAACTCAACTTTTTCAAATATATTTTTCAAATCTACTTTTGTGTTCCATAGAAGAAAGGCTTGGAATGACATTAAAAAGTGTGGAAATTATAACAGAATGTTTATTTTTGGACAAACTGTCCCATTACCGTTGAGTAACTTTTAAAACACAATATTGCCATTTATGATTACTGAGTTACTGCTGCAACATGGACCAACACAAAAACACAAACTAGTGGTGTGTAGTTCCTGAATGATTCATTGCATTTGAACAAATCTGCTGAAAGAATAATTCAGTGACTAACTCAAAGACATTCACTTGTTTAACTTCAGAATAAATCAGCATTTTTTGATTAATTGGTTCAGTTAATGATTTAGTGACTCACTCATTAAGGCAGTCATTGTTTTGTTTCTGAATTAATTAGCATTTTTGAATTGAAATTCAGTTGAAATAATGATTCAGTGACTCACTTATTAAGACAGCTTGTTTCTGAATCAAATTGTATTTTTTAAAGAATCAGTTGAATGAATAATTCATTGACTTGAAATATGATTTATGTCCATAGCACAAATAATGTTTGTTCAATAATATACCACCATTAATTACTAAAAAGTCCACTGATGAACACTTGAAGCTGCATGCCTTGGTCCAAATTTGCACCACATAGTTTTACGAAAGTGGATTCTATCTTAGCCCACACTACTGTAATCTTCCATCTCTTCATCCTCAAGGGAGGTTACAAAGAGCTTCCCACTGCTCCCTCTCACATCATTACTGCGCTTTGAAAATAGAGAATCTAGAAAAAGCGTTTAATTCCAGACAAACTGATACATCATTGCACTTCTGTAGGCCACAAGGGCTCCATTGATCGGCTTGTTTTCAAGGCAGGAAAGAAAAAGTGAAAACTGAGCCACTCTGTTTTTTCCCTCTCCTTCCTTTTTCAGAATTCCTTTCATCTCCTTTAATCAACACTCTCTGATTTTGCTGAGCAATAACTGGAAATATTCATATTCTATTTTCTGTTATATCCCATTTATCATGCTTCATGTGCAATAGCTCTAAGTACTTCGAATGCTTTTTTGAATGCAATTTTGTACATTTTCATAACTTTTCTAATAAAGCTTGCCTCTGAGATAGAGAGCTAGAGACAAAGAACATAAGGCTACACTATTTTTGGTTTCGCACTATTTTCTTTGTGTGTCGCTCAACTTCGGCAATACAAATCCACAATTATTAGGCGCATTAAAAGTGAAACAGATACGAAAAGAGAGATTACACATTTTCCCAACAAAATGTCATCTTCTAATATTTATGTAGAGGAGCTTTTGTCCTTGTAATTCCACTACAACAAGTCAATCTCCAAGAATTCATGCTGCTAAAATGATACACTCATTAATTATTGAAAACTATGAAAACTATTTGAGTAACATGACTAATGACAAGGGAAGAAATATATTGATTTTCAAAGATGATGTTTCAGCAATGAGACTGCTAATTACAATCACCCATCTGACAAACAAAAGATGTGCAACTCTCTAACTTGGTATTTCAAAAACGCACAAGCTCATTAGTGATGAAGAAACGACTTCTAGTAGCTGTTGTCGTTCAAATTAAACTGTACTCTCGTTTTCTCCCTTACACACACTGAGGAGAACAACAAAGGATAACAAGATCTTTCTAAATCCTCATGTTAATGGCTAGAAGTTTGCCCTGACAAAAAGCTAGCTTGACAAAAGAAGTAGATGAACAATCTCATGTCAGAGCTGTGGTGTGTGTGTGCACGATAAAGTGATTCAGCAGCTTTTGTTCCACACTCTTTCAGCCTGCTGTCCCCTTACTTTCAGGGTGTCTGATTGGCGGCTGAGTGGGAAGTCAAAGGTCATGTGAAGTCTGACAAAGGGCCCAGGCCAATACAAAAGTTACTAAGTGTGTCAGATTGGGAGGGGGTCCTGAAGGAGACCTCCTGCTCGGTCCCCTAACAAAGAACCATCAGCATGTGAACAGCCACGAGTGTCAGCACTCCAATCCGCCGCTCCATCCCCCCTCAGAGGGGCCTCTCTCATGGCATGCCCTCTGTCGCTGTGGGGGGAGCTCGCTGGATAAGCGTTAAATCACTGGCTGGCATAAGGGGCCGTGTGTGATTTGGGGTTGGGGGTTTTGCTAAATGCGACGGCCGCTCTTTAACAAAGAACAAACCAAAGTGTGCCTCTTGTTTTCTTTTAAAAAAAGGAACTAGGCAGGGATGGGGAGCACAACACAAAATGTACAAGAGCACAGAGAATGTGAGTCAGTTAGTTTGGCACTCAGATGGAAAGTTAATGGAACACTTCCAGCAAAGTTACAAATAAGGCTACTTATTTGGCCATCTCGCTTTGAAAAAAAAAAAAGGCTTAGAATATGAAAACTATGCGACTACATTCCCTAGGTTGGTCATTTGGCCTTGAGTCACTGTATTCAGAGTGGCTCTGTGCTGACCAGAGACAGAATGAATGAATGCCTCAAAGCCATTTAGCCTCTTAACAAATTTGGCGCTTAAACAAAGCCATCCCAGCCCCATCCATCTCGTCATCCATCTTAAACCTGGCGTACAGAATTAACGACCTCACTTAATGACTGATAGCCAGAACCCACACGGCCCACTTATTAGCGCCACTGTTCACTTCTTAAGCTATTCAAATAAAGAGACTTGGCTTCTTTCTCTATTCTCCTGTGTTTTCCCCCCACTTCTTTAGTTACAGTGATGAGTCTCGGGGTTGTTTGGGTTTGAGTCGACTGTCAACAAAGCCTCGAAAACTACAGAAACTAGAGATCATTAACTGCCTTTCTGGAGCTGTTCTTAATGATCAAACCCACACTCTGATTCAAGCTAATTGCCCATTAGCCAAACAATTAGCTAACTTGCTAACATTGAGTAGCGCTAAAAGGATTGTGAAGATCAAAATTCCACAGCAGGCTAATGTGATATTCAGATTTTCTGACAGGAAAAAAGTGATGTTTTTATGTACTAATGTTTCACTTTCGGCAAGTATTTAAGCTGCAGTAATGAATGAGACGAGGCTCCTAAGGTTTTAAAGGAATAGTTCAGCCAAAATTGAAAATTCTGATATTAATTACTCACCCTCATGTTGTTCCAAACCCGTAAGACCTTCGTTCATCTTCAGAACACAAATTAAGATATTTTTGAAATCCGAGAGCTTTCTGACCTTGATAGACAGCAACGCAACTACCATATTCAAGACCCAGAAAGGTATTTTTGTTTCTTTGCGCACAAAAAGTATTCTCATAACTTCATAAAATGATGGTTGAACTGCTGATGTCACATGGACTATTTTAATGATGTCCTTACTAATTTCTGGGCCTTGAAAGTTGCATTGCTTTCTATACAGGGTCAGAAAAAATATCTTAATTTGTGTTCTGAAGATAAACAAAGGTCTTCCATGTTTGTAACGACATGATAGTGACAGACAGAATTTAAATTTTTGGGTGAACTATCCCTTTAAGACTGTAATGAGCACTGCAGTGTCCTTAATGTGTCAAAAGTGATTGCAGTTACTACTGCCAGCATCTCTGGTTTGCTTCATCTTTTGTATAGTGGACATTTAGGGAAAAAAAAACACATATTCACTATTGTTATGAACTAAAATGTAACTAAAAATAAAACGACTGAATAAATCAGATAGATTTCCACAAACACAAAATGAAAGCTGAAAGCAGTTGTACAGCTTTAGAGCTGCTTTGAAAAAATCCTCTAGCAGCAGAAGGATCTATATGGTATTCAATGACACATATTTTCCTGGATTTTCAAGCCTTAAAGCAACAGACACTGATTTCCTTCTAAATCCACAGAATGCCTGGACAGATAGATGGAATAATGCGTGAATGTTATGAATGGACGGACAGACATCGAAAGAGCGCTGAGGTCGGCACATATGCGCTCTTAAGCTGACCCGCAGCCAAAAAGTGTTTGGATTAGACGGAATGGGGAGACGATCACTTCCTCTGGCTATAAAATTATCCTCTTTACCCTCCATTGGAACCAGAAAGATAAACACTCTCCGTGTTTTTATAGGTGTGTGCGTGTGTGTCTGGAGTTTTAATTGAACCCATTAGAAGGAGAGATAGAGTTACTTGGCTTAACTCAGAGGGGGTTCTGTCCCTCTCTAGCTTTTACCATGAAGAACTTTTATGCAGGAAACGGTCACAGGCTATAAAGCGGGAATTTCTGTTTTTATAATGCGCGAGGCGTTATTTAAGAACAAGTCTGTTTATTTCTTACTTTGTTAATGTATATATTTCTCATTCATATCTGAAAATAGTTTTCTAAAGACACATCCAGTGCACATGGAACAATATTTTCTTTCTCTTGTAAATCACATTTAAACCCGCAGCGCTGAAGACATTCATTTGATACAAAATGTAATCTAGGGGTGCAGATCTGCAGGCGAGAGTCTTAAAGTGCTAAAAAATCCAAAAATAACATAAAGGGAGTTTGAGGAAGAAATCGGAGAGTACGAGAAAGAGAGTCAGAATGTAGCGGGGAGAGAAAGTGGCTCTGTTTCTTTGTGTAAGGTGATCCTTCGCTCATAAGAGTTTCCACGGAAATCAGGCTGACATTGTGAACACGTGGCGCGCTGCCGTCCCAGGCTCCCCGAAAAAGACCCCCACACATCTGCCAAGCCAAGCAGACTGAGCGAAGCCGCAACAGAGGGAAAGAGGGAGGATTTAAATCTATTGCATACTGAATGAACCCCCTTCTGAAATATGTCACCTTTGAGCCCCCACATGCGCCGAAGTCACCGATGCCCCCAGAAGTGTGCGTGTCTTTGTGCGCTCCCAGAAAAGAAGTGTGTCGAGAAGAACGAACAATAGGTTGTTTCTCCCCCCATCTCCGGCACTGTCATGTTTTGTGAAGTTGTTCTCAGAAAAAGCCTTTGAACTAAAACGACAAGCTATTCCTCCACGTTGAACACAAACATGGAGCAAGGAGGTTCCATTTGTCAATATGCAGCTCTGATCAGCTGAAAAACAGAGTGAATTGTTTCTCCTTGAAATCAGATAAGCAGTTCAAGCTAACCGAGCTATGATGATCAAAAACAGGAGAGCGGTGTTGGTGTGTCATGAACTCTAAAATAAAAACAGAAAAGCATTTTCCGAACGTGACATCAGATAGGCGCAGGTTAGCGGCATGCAGACTGAAGCAAGGTATCGTTCGGCTACAAAAACAAGTGATCAGGTGACAAAGTAACAGCTGCCAGACGGATGGGAATCGGCTTATTCTTGCGCAGATACACTCTTGCTCTGTCTTTTTAGGACAAAAATCAGAGAACAGAACATTCATGTTTTTGTGGCTTGTGAATGTGAGCCGAGTTAGACTAAATATCAAACAGCTGCTTCTCTAAATGTTGGATCACTGTGTTGCTTGGTCAAGTGCCAATGCGGGACCAGTTCTTTTCTTGAATACTCTAATTCTGAGATATTAAAGTTAGTTCATCCAAAACTGAACATTCTGTCATCATTTACTCACCCTCATGATGTTCCAAACCTATGTGACCCTGGACCACAAAACCAGTCTTAAGTAGCATGGGTTTATTTGTAGCAATAGCCAAAAATACATTGTATGGGTCAAAATGATTGCTTTGTATTTTATACCAAAAATCATTAGGGTATTAAGTAAAGATCATGTTCCATTAAGATATTTTGTTAATTTCCTACCGTAAATATATCAAAAATTAATTTTTGATTAGTAATATGCACTGCTAAGAACTTCATTTGGACAACTTTAAAGGCCATTTTCCACCTTCCACCTTCTGTGGAACACAAAAGAAGATATTCTGCATTATTATTGGTACGCTGCCAACTTAGTATGTTTAGTACACATTGCAGACAAAATGCAATCAGAATGAGAGAGAAGAAACTTCTGTGAACATACTTCACTCTTTAAAAAGTCATACTCTACACATATATAGACCATTATCTGATGTTTGGTTTTAAGCTTAGTAATTGTACGGGTAGATTATTGCTGACATATCTCTGATGAGCTGATAAACCCACCCAATCAGGATTCCCTGACTACGAGATGCTGAAAGCACACTTTTCTAGACTAATTCCCAGAAATTGTGCATTTCACAATGCAGAAAGAAGAGCAAGATATTTCAAACTCTTTGGAATGTCTTGAGTTGCAAACAAAACATTTGAGTAAATTAAAAGGGAATTTCATTCAAACCCTTGAAATAGTATTAGCAAAGAAGCATTTCATATAGGAATAGTTTACCCGAAAATGAAAAATGACTTCCTTTCTTCTGTTTGTGTGTTTTTGTCCACAGAATGAAAATCAGCATGTTTCAGTGTTGTTTTAAACCCCACTGACTTTCACTGTGTGGAGAAACACAGTTGAACCATTCTTTAAAAAGTCAGAGAGGATGATCTTTTTTTTTTTTTCGAATTGGAACCTTTTTAGAGTGAACATGGAGATTGTGGGAGGGCAGATTTCTCTCCATGACTCATGTGGAAGAAATAAATCTTGCTCCAGTGTAAACAGAAAGTGCATGATCGAGATCTGTAAACTACTTCTAAACAAACGCACGTGTGCCTACCTAATGTTTCGAGAATGTGTGTCATATTGAGTAAATCTTCAACTCTTCTTTGGACTCAACCCCCAAATGTAGGACACGCGTTAATAAAGGTTTCATGACGGGCGCATGCCGAATGCTTGTGACCTGCCACGAGCCGAGAGAAAAGCAGCGGACAGAGGAAGTAAAATACGCCAGGGACGATTTGCAGAGCAAAGAAAAAACGGTATGAGAAATTAGGAGGAGGGGAGAGGAGTTGCCACACAGGCGGCAGATGCTCGCGTGCCTTTACAAACACCCACGGTGCCCTCTCGACCCGCGGCGCCGGAGCATTCCGCCGTGATTCCCCCCTCCCTCTGCGCTCCGCTTCCCCGCCGGTTTCCACGGCCCTTCTGCGAATTGCGACGTCCCACCTGCCATGCTCCATTGTGCGCCTGATCCTTTTTCATTTTAATGACAAAGTTAATTCCCCCACGCCCCCTCCCTATCCTCCAGCCCGGGGTGACTTTACGACCACAGCTTGAAAATGCATCTCAAATCCTCCTGTCCACAAAAAAAAAGCCATCTGATGAGAACATATGACGCCGCCAGATTTCAACACCCGCTCGTATTGTAGGCCGTGTATGCTTAATTGGGCTGCTGCTGTAAAACTATTTACTTGATTATTGCTTAAGTACAGTCAACTGTTTGGTCACTTTAGGACGTTTAAAATAAAAACGTGAAGACAAAGGCTCAATCAATAGTTTAAAATATGACTGTGTACTCTGGCTCTCATATGATACGGAACAGAAGTGCACAGACAACATATAGGCTATCCCATGCATTTAATTCTAGTATGTAAATGGCATAAGTGATTACCATCACAAGGTTCTCATGCGCATCTGCCTGGGCACATGCTGCGTCTTTCCCTTATATGGTGGGTGAATAAAACCACTTACTTGTTTAAAACGCACCGACTTGAACTTCTTTGAGCATGAAATGTGATTAGCAAGCTGTAATTACATTACATTTCGAGGAAGGCTTTCACACTAAAAGTTTGCTTGCTGGATAAGAAACAGTAACTTGCATAAGTTAAACACCTAACTTTATTTATAAGTGTGACAAACGCCTACGGTTTAAATTGGAAGAAAGCTGTCGTCTGCGCTTTGGCTCTCCGGGAGCAACCATTAAATGACAAATGCGATATGATGACATATCCTTGACGACATAATGAAAACACTAGCTGAAAATATTACATTTGCCAACAAAAATCAGTGATTGATGGGATGTAGTCAGGGTCACTGCTGTGCAGGTTCGAAGAGCCCAGCTTCAGACTTCAGCTGGCCCGCGACAGATGGACAGCCACAGGTCACAAGACCGAATTTCAAAGCATTCTCACGGTGCATCTCCATCAGCACGCTTTCTGTTTATCAGAACGTATCTAGTATTAAACAATTAGCATTCAACTGAAAAGCTTTCTGAACTTAAACATGTAAGCTGTTTTTATGTGAGCACAATTCCATGCCTAAACTAGGGTATAAAATGCGTGACGCGCGAAGGATCAGATGACTTATAGATAAACGTTTAAATTGGTTTATTTAATAATAAACACAGTAATTCCAGACAGCACAAATTCCTGCTGTGCATCGCGAAAACGTGTTTCTCGCAGGACTGCCCGATATAATTACTGGTTTGTGATTTCTGGACGTTCAAACCAGATGGCCGTGAAACTTCCAGAAGCTCATGTTTGCTTTTTGTTTGTGGGTGAACGCGCATAATGATGCTAATGCGGCAGAATCAGAGATGGTGAATCGTAAAGTGGTATTGTGCACCGTGGGGGTGAGTGTGACCTCTGTGAGAAATCACATTGACTGCGGGTTATGGGAGGTTGGGGGAATCCTTTTCACAGCGCGCGATTCGCCACGCGCGCAGACTCCTCCATCGAGACACAATAGCGCGCTGATGTGCTCTCTGATATCCTCCAGTTACCCTTCGTCCTCAAAACTCTAGCTGTGGTTTAGACTTTAAATAATAAAGTTCCATGTGTACAAAAAAGAATATAGACTGCAATGCGCTGTATTACTTATTTGTAAGAGCCTTCTTACTCAATATTATAGCTAATATCATATTTTGATATTCATATATTGATTAGTCATAAGAGCACTGTAAAAAGAACATTTTCTGCCTTTTTAAGTAAAGTCAGAAAATGGTGCCAAAGTGGTGCCAAAGTGACCATGTGAAGTAATCGACCACTTTATTTAATTAAAGTTAAATGTCAAAGAAAACTACACAAACTCTGAAAACGAATGAAGTCGAGTAGAAACCACAGACATTACAAGTTAAATGGATGGAAACAAATATGTTGTAATGCTGAAAACATTTCTACAGGGCGAAGTAACCCAAAGTGTGCCGGGGTGACACGAGAAACTTTGGTCTTGAATAAAGGTGTCTTTTTTCTATTGTTATGGCACACTTCTGAAACTCTGTCGTCCTCATGGCGAGATCTGCTTGCCAGCTCCACCTCAATCACTGCTCTTTCTTTCCTTCATTCTGCCTTTTCTTTTCTTTTCAGGCATGTACAGCCGTGGGGCGAGGAGGGGTGGCTGGAGTTTGGAGAGGGTGGGGGCCACAGTCTGAGGTGGGCTGCAAGGGGCCAGTCAGTGTTCTCAGAGTCACAGACATAGCATACACACACACACACACACACACACACACACACAAGGAGCTGCGCCTCCCACACACCCGCGCAGCAACTCACACACAGTCAGACGAAGAGCAAAGTGGATGTGTGCAGCAGCATTACCGCGTCCTGATGCTTTCTCCGAGGCGCTGAAAACGCACAGAAAAGGGGAAGTGCGGGTTCATCGACTTTATATGCATTTTTGCTTGAAATCTATGCACAGGATCTGAGGATTTATCATGCTTTAATTAACATCGAACAATCCACCAGCCAGTTTTCTTTCTGCGTGGAATAAGTACTTTGCGCACGGCTTCGAAGATGGGAACAACTAAATACTCCAGCGACAGGAATGTACTGTTTTGCAAGACGCTTCTGAAACTTCTACTTCTGGCGGCCGTGGCGCACAACGTTTCGGGGAAGACTTTAAAATACAAAGTTTTGGAGGAGCAGAGAGTTGGCACGGTGATCGCTAGACTGAAAGAGGATGTAGCCGGTATCTTATCCAAACTCCCGAGCTCAGTGTCCCCGCGGTTCCGCGCGATGCAGAGAGGCAGCACCCCTCTGCTCTCCGTGCGTGAGGAGGACGGAGAGATCAGCATCGCCACCAAAATCGACCGCGAGAAGCTCTGCGAGAAAAACTTAAACTGCACTATCGAGTTCGACGTGATCACGCTACCCACGGAATACCTCCAGCTGTTTCACATTCAAGTGGAAGTGTTGGACATCAACGACAACGCTCCGCAGTTTTCGCGCGCCATCATCCCCATAGAGATATCAGAGAGCGCGTCTGTGGGCACTCGCTTCCCTTTGGATAGCGCGCTGGACCCGGATGTCGGGGAAAACGCGCTACACACCTACTCGCTCACTCGGAATAACTTTTTCAAAATCGATATCAGGACGCGTACGGATGGCGCAAAGTACGCAGACCTTGTTGTGATGAGGGAACTTGACAGGGAAACACAGTCCAGCTACCAACTACAACTCACAGCGTCAGACTCTGGCGTGCCGCCGAAATCTGGCTCAACTCTGCTCAAAATCAGCATATCTGATTCCAACGATAATAGTCCGGCATTTGACGAGCAGGCTTATGCGGTCAACCTCCTGGAAAATTCACCACTGGGGACGCTACTGGTGGACCTGAACGCCACAGACCCGGATGAAGGCAATAATGGCAAAATAGTGTACTCTTTCAGCAGCCACGTGCCACCCAAAATCCTAGAGACCTTTAAAATTAACCCAGATAATGGCCACATCACTCTAATTAAGAAAGTTGATTACGAAACTACTTCTTCATACGAAATAGATGTGCAAGCTCAAGACATGGGTCCCAACTCCATTCCAGGCCACTGTAAAATAATCATCAAAGTGGTTGACGTCAACGACAACAAGCCAAAAATCAACATCAACCTTATGACTCAGGGCAAAGAGGAGGTGGCCTACATCTCAGAGGCCTCCCCTGTCGATACCTTCATCGCATTAGTGCGCGTCGATGACAGCGACTCAGGTCTAAACGGTGAGGTAGTGTGTCGTCTCCATGGCCATGGGCATTTTCGCTTGCAGAAAACCTACGAGAACAACTACATGATTCTCACTAATGTGTCTCTGGACCGTGAGAAACGCTCTGAATACAGTCTGACGGTAATTGCAGAAGACCACGGATCACCAAGTCTATCCACCATCAAACACTTCACTGTGCAGGTGCAAGATGAAAACGACAACCCTCCACGTTTCGAAAAGAGCCGATATGAAATCTTCAAGTCTGAGAACAATTCGCCAGGGGCTTATCTGACGTCAGTGGTGGCCACCGACCCAGATTTGGGCTCTAATGGTCAGGTGACCTACTCAGTTGTGGATAGCCAGGTCCAAGGTAGCCCTATTTCAGCTTATGTGACCATTGACCCATCTAACGGAGCTGTGTATGCTCTCCGAAGCTTTGATCGGGAAAAAATCGGCCGGCTTTCGTTCACCGTGCAGGCGCGGGATGGTGCAGGCCCAGCTTCTCTAAGCAGCAACACCACTGTTTTGCTCACTGTACTAGATGAAAATGACAACCCACCTATCATTGTTGCTCCACAACTGATCAACCACACAGCTGAGGTGCCACTATGGCGGCACGCCGAGCCTGGTCATCTGGTGACAATCATCAAGGCAACAGATAGTGATGCAGGGGCCAACAGCGAGCTGACTTGCTCCATCGTCGGCGGTAATGACGAGGGACTCTTTGTCATTGAACCACGCAGATGTGAGTTACGAACCAACGGAAGCGTGGAGGCCTCGGGCCGTGAAGGATTTGATCTCGCAATCCTGGTGCAAGACAGAGGGGCGTCGATTCGTCTCTCAGCGAGGGCCGTTCTGCACATTAGCCTGCGGGACTATCCAGAAAGCTACTCCTTGAACCCTTCAGACATGAACAACCAATCGACTCTGGACGTGTCTATGATCATCATCATCTCCCTCGGTGCCATCTGTGGCGTGCTCCTCATTGTCATGGTGATGTTCGCAACCAGGTGCTCCAGAGAGCAAAAAGACCCTAGGCATTCTTATAACTGCAGAGTGGCTGAGTCTACCTACCAAAACCATCCTAAAAAACCTGCTCGACAGATCCACAAAGGCGATATCACATTGGTCCCCACTGTTAATGGAACCCTGCCTGTGAGGGCCCATCCTCGATCCCCTTCAGCCTCACCTGCTCCAGAGAGCCGCCAGAGCCACCACAGCCGCCAATCACTCAACAGCCTGGTCACCATCTCCTCCAATCACGTGCCGGAGAACTTCGCTCTAGAACTTGCTCATGCCACACCACCAGTTGAGGTAAAAACAAAGGTTTTAAATATGAATTCAATGTGAACTGTTCATTCTATTTAATCCCTCCTAAACGTGTTATAATATTCAATATGTTTATTTTATTTCTAGCATGTATATCCATAGATTGTTTCATCATGCATAGTATCAATCCATATCATTCAGTCATTCACCCCTTCCCCCCCTCCCCATCACCACCATGGTTTGTCTGTATTTGTGTTGGCTTGCTGTCTGGTCTGCCATTATTCATTTTTTATTTCCATTTTTTCTTTCTTTATTTGTCCCCGCCCTGTTTCTTTTCTTTTTGGCTATAGCAAGTCTCACAGCTTCTGTCCATACTTCATCAGGGCCAGTACCAACCCAGACCCAGTTTCCGTGGCAACAAATACACCCGGAGCTACAGGTAACCAATCACACTTCAGCCTGTTGCCACCTTTATAGACCATCCTACAGGGGGGTTTAAAGTTCTAGTCCGTGAGAGTCTGGACACCCTGCAGTACTTAAGTAACAGATGCTGACAATACATGACAGCCTCATCATGTTAGCAAGTCAACTGCCCTTTGAATAAAGCCTTTTTTGTTTATTCACAAACTGCTCCCTCCTTAAGAGGCTCATTTAATATTTTTTACATTGCCAGTGAATTAAAAACCAGCAAATATATCTATAGTGTATATATCTATAATAGCTAAGTCAAAGCTGTTGTTATAACTAATTGTTCTTTGTTTCTAGGTATGCTTTGAATGAAATGGATAAGTTCAGTCTGAAGGACAGTGGACGAGGCGATAGCGAGGCAGGAGACAGCGATTGTGAGATGGGGAGGGAGTCTCCTCTGCTTGGAGAAGGCTTCAGTGAGCTCTTCACTCCTGATGGACATCACCGACTGCATCCAAGTAAGCAAGAGAGTGAGATGTTGAGGCCCTGATTTCACAACATTTGGGCATATCTTGCCAGTTCTCATTCTCAGAAACATAATTTCTGACAGAAAAAATATGCATATTTGATCTATAATGCAATCATTACTGTGACTACAACAAGAATTGGGTTGTGCGCTGAGATGATCCATTGATTTCTGTAAATCAGCATGTTTAATCATTCATTCTCTGCATGGAAGAGAGTGGGCTAAATGAGGGCCTGTTTTGCAAATGCACCAGATTGGGCATTTATTAACTCTTAGATGTATTATAAATGGCCTTTCAAAATTAATGGCGCTATAATCAGCCCCTAGAACATGAATGAGTAATGCTGAACATGTTCAATGAGCTCGATAAGTTGGCACATCTGATTTGTTTTGCATAGTCTCAAAGCTGAAGCTGAAGAGATTTTGTTTAGTCATTTGGCTTGATGTATTTGACTAGTTAAGGGTGTGTGCAGTTTTGCATGCTCTGCCAGGAAACACCAATCACTAACTAACCTCTTTTGTTTTCACCATAGCAATGAAGCTGTGCACTGAAGAGTGTCGTGTTCTCGGTCACTCTGACCAGTGCTGGATGCCCCCGTTGCCTTCCCCAGCCTCCTCTGATTACCGCAGCAACCTCTACATCCCTGGTGAAGACCCTCAACAGAAAGCTGCCCCTGAAGCACCACAATCCGGTGAGTCGACACTGAGGAAGAAGAGCTTCTCCACATTCGGCAAGGAGAGTGAGGAGGGCGAGGGCGAGGCAGGTGATGGGGAAGACCTGTGCGGAACGACTTCTCTGCTGTCGGAAATGAACAGCGTGTTCCAGAGGCTCCTCCCCTCCTCGCTGGATAATTACAACGAGACTAATGAAACAGAAAAGGTAACAGCCTGTGCTGCCGGGGTGGGATCGTTGGAAAGAAGGAAGGGCCACTTACCTGGTAAACCAAGCCCTGCCACTTATCAGCAGAACGTGGCTGTTTGGGCCGCTAATACGCATTTCCAAAATCCCGGACATGGCCACGCCCCTGCTAGTCACATGACAGCCCTGGTGGCTCCGCTCCCCGCCCCTCTGCCAGCTCCCGTGCCAGCATCAGCTTCCTCTTCAAAATGGCTGCCCGCAATGGAGGAGATTCCTGAGAATCATGAGGAAGACGAGTTAGAGTCTGTGCTCGGGCATCTGCACGGCAAGCGCTGCGACAGTCGCAGCGAAATTATGGACGCCAGCGAGCTGGTTGCAGAAATTAACAAACTCCTTCAAGATGTCAGGCAAAGCTAAAGACTAAAGCTTACACTTTTTCTCCCTCTCTGTACAATAAAGTAAAACATTTTTATATGAGAGTGTGGAGGAGGAGGAAGACAGGAATTGAAAACAAAAACAGGAATCACAGAGACCTGCAATTGTCGTTAAAGTTGCATTTCTGGATGTAATGTGTTTTGTGAATGCTAATTATCCAAATGATGTTTGTATTTTCTGGTTTTTGGCCACAGTGTACACAATGTGAGTGTATTTATCTTTGTATTTTAAAAATACAATTTGTAGTCTTTATATTTATATATGTGTATATACCTAAGTTAAAAATGTACATAAGGCTATCAGATTTCTATTTTTATATATGCATGTTGGGAAAGTAATCAAAATCAACATGCCTTGGTGTAAATATTCTTATTTATGAAAAAGGTTTTCTTTTCTTTCTCTTTTCAGTGGTATTGTTATATATGAGCATAATATAAGTATGAATATTATTGAGTATGTGTTATTTGGTGGGGTGGGACAGGTACTGAAAGCATGTTTTGGGGTGGGAGTGGTATTTATAACGGTGTATTCTTTGTGTCAACTTCTGTTTTACGTTAAACAAATGACAAAATAAAAAGAAATGCAGATATGTCACACGTACACATCTGGTTTGACTCTATAAACTTTCCCTATTTATATTGACATATTCTTGTTTTAAAGTTACTCATTTGTGGGCATATAAAGGTCTTCCAGTAAATTACAGTATGTGCTACTCCATTTAGTGTTTATATTCCTGAAATACCCAGTAAAATGGGAGTGTGCTGTTGTTTTCCTCCTCTTCACAGACAGATCTGGAAAGCAGCCTTGCGGGGAAAAATAGCCATTTTTAGTCACTTTCATCTACGCTGCACTCGTTATGAGCGCCCCCTACTGACTAAAAGAGAGTATTTCATTAATGCTGGAAAAGATGAGAATATTGCGGACAGAGACATAAGTAAGGCAGAAAAAAGGAAACACGATTGTTTTTGTCCTTTAAGATTTAAGATTGTAAGAAAAAATGTAAATTTAAGATGCATAATAGGCCACAAAAACAAAAAGTACTATATTTTCCACAGCGTTTTAATCACTATCGGAGAAATTAGATTCATTGTTCTAACTAGAGCCTCCTAGAGGCGAAATAGTTGAACAGCAGACGCCTAATCTCTCTCTGTCTCTCTCTCTCTCTCTCTGTCTCTCTCTCTCTCTCTCTCTCTCTCTCTCTCTCTCTCTCTCATATTCCAGGAATGCGGTGCATCCTATTACTTTTGTTGTTTTGTTTTGTTATTAGCTCAAAGTATTATCTAAAAAGTACAATTATAAAAGTAAATAATAATAATAATAATAATAACATAAAAAGCATCAGTCCTTAAAATTGTGACACCCAGAAAGTAATCTCCTTCTATTTTATTAATTTTTCAGGCATTAAACATTTGTTGATATTAGCCATTCAACCAAAAGAGAGATAGAGAAAAGGCTAAACTTGCAACTGTGTTAATATACTATCATAGCCTTTATTATTATTACTTGCATATTTCAATTGGCTATTTGCTTACTGTGAAAGACAATTGCAAAAAAATAAATAAATAAATAATAATAATAATAATAATAATAATAAAATAAATAAATAATAATAAATAAATAAATAAATAAATAAATCAGGCCATTAAACAATATGTACACATCTTGCAAATTTGGGCAACAGTTGAAACTTGCAAATGAAACAATGGAAATAAAATAACTCACAGAATATTTAGTTTGACCTTCTGAGGCCGAAAATCAACATTTTCTGATGGTTAAGCGGCTTCTTTTTAACACCATTTGTTAAAAACAGAAAAAAAGTGTTTTTAAAGAAGCCATATTTTGCATCTTATTTGTGAAAACCACATTCTCACTTTCTCAGCATACATTTATACAGCAGACATTTCAAAGCAATTTAAAGTTGTCAAATCTTATTGTGTTAAAATCGCTCACAAAAAAGCTGATAAACAGTTTGGAGTTGTAATTTAGCTTGACCTTTTTCATTCAATGTCTCAATAACCAGGTTTACTTTCCTAACATAACAAGTATGTTGAAATTATGCAAACGTAAATGCATTGCGATGACATTTAAAGACGGAAATGACTGAATGCGTGGTGCTATTTTACGAGCTAAGAGTGTTCAAACTCAAACAAAATGAGAATGTTTTGCCCCTCCTGTTTGAACAGTTGAAGGAAGAAAATAACAACTTCTCCAAAACCTCATTTTGACATACAGAAACTGGCCTTGACTTTCAGTTTAAAATGAAAGACGAAGAAGAAGAAAAAAAAAACTATGCTACCTTCCATCTTCTTTCTCAAAGACTCTCACTCTCTTTATTCACTCTTCCACACATGCATAATCCTGTAACTTCTTTACTTGTATGAGAAAACTGTGTGCTGTAGCCCTTAGGACACTGAGAAGACCTAATCTGCCTAATTTTGCAATCTTTTGTGCATTGTAATTCAATTCTACAGTAAACTTTTATTGCTTTAAATGAATTATTCATTCTGTTTCTCCTTTCCCTCTATCTTTCACATTGCCTTTTTTGCATCTGGGTAAATGTGCCAAGTTACACACACACACACACACACACATGTCGCATACAAAGTCATGTCACTCACGAGAGTTCTTGTCACCTAGCAGGTTGGTAAATTGACATAATTACTGAGGTGAGTTTCTGATTAGCTTGCAGTGGAGTTGAGAGTGTAGATTCATGTCTTCCTCTTCATCTCTCACGTCTCTACCGCTAAAAATACACCTGTCTCCTCCTTCCATCATTTCAAGTCTTGAGGATAAGTCTGCCAACAGTCTCTTATCATTATCACTTTGTGTATATGTGTGCGTGTGTGTATGTGTGTGATCTAGGAGCTGCAATAAATGTGGGTGATTGTGAGTCTTTTAGAGACCGAAATAGGTTTTCGTCTTATTTGCTTCCTGAAAGTACAAAATTACACAAAGACACCCTTTAGTCTTCTCTCCTATATTTTACTATTTTCGCTCTCCCCTCGTATCTCTCAGGTGGAACATATTTCATGACCAAATGCTTTCTCCCATGATGCATTATGAAAACAGCAAAACATCTGCGGCTCTTCAGTGCAGCTGTTGGCCAGAGTGCCGCCGTATGTGTCTGTGAGAGTGTACATGTGTGCTTTTGTGTGGTTTGTCTGTATAAATGACACTTTTGGTAGCCAGCCAGCTTTTCAGTAAAGCATGGCGAATTACAAGAATGGCATGAGCTGGTGGGTTTAATGGTTTGGAAGTGCCAGTGACTGATTTGTGTCTCTTTCAAGGTGTACACGTGCCATCCTAGCATGACAACCACTCCCAACAGACTTTCTTTCTTCTGTGAATACAAAAGAAGATCTTTTATAGCATGTCTGTGTTTTCTGTCTATACAGCGAATGTCAATTAGGTCCAGTGTTGTTGATTTTGCAGTGGAAACAGTCTTCAAAACAGTCATACGGGTTCGTAATTGACACGAAGGTTAAAAATTACAAAATTGTAATTTTTGCATAACTGTCACTTTAACTGGCTCTTATATTGAATATATTTCAACATAAAAGTTTCAGAGTGTCGGAATGCAGTATTTAAACAACGTCAGATTAAGTGGATGCCATAAACAAACTGGTTGCCAATAACTGCTTTAAGAGCTAAAAATGTCTTTATCCATTAAAGCATCCATTTATTTCTAAATACAGCCATTTTTATTCTCCGTCAAATGAACAAGAGCAGACTTGGCATTTTAAATTGGCTCATTAATTCTTGTCTAATAAGTGTGCATATTAATGTAGAGCTCTTGAGCCAGAAAGGTTGCGACGTCTTCCATTCCAGCTTTTGGGGTCATATGTGTTCAAAGATCTTTTACAATAAACAGATTGATAAATTGTTTAGTTACACACTCATTTCCGACCTGTGTTCCTGACATAAAAGTATGTTCATGATCATTAATTTAATGAGAATTGAGCAAACTTCTATTAGAGTTATCATTGTGATGGGTTTCAGCACACTATCATTGCACATTAGAGTTTGACTTAACTTTTATCAAATTACTGCTAGTTACATACATATTTTGTCTGAAACTGTAATAGTATATGCCAATGAGAGGGCAAAATGTTGAGCACTATGACCCTGCAGCGATTCCTAGCATAGCTTCCATGATGAAAATCTTTTCCATATAATTATGTGCTTAGAAAGCAGTTACACACATAATGTATGTATGTATCGGCATTTAATTGAGCACACAGCTGTACGACCCGAGACCTCATGAGACAAACATTATTGTTCGTCGTCCATAATGCATGTGCTGTTAAACGTTGGCATATATGCTGACACCAGTACGTTTGACTGACATAGCTGAGTGTGTGTGTTATGTGTGTCTAAAATAACTAGCTCTCATGTTCACCACTAGATGGCATTATTTCTACAGATGCCCTTACTTTCCCATGCCAGACAATCCATTAATATGCACATCCAGTCAGTCATTACCATAGGCTGGGTTACTTATCAGTTCATTAAAATATATAAAGCTGCCCCGCAGACCAACCGCATGGAGATCTATGGGATCCCTGCAAGCTGAAGAGCAAAATCAATGCAGTCATTCCAAGAAAGGCATTATTGATATAATATGCTTATATTAATAAAAAAGCAATTCTGTCGATATTAAAAGGTATGGTCTATGTGTCTCGCTGTCAGTAAAACTGACATTATATTAATCCGAGATTTGGCCTGTAGGCAGACAGCTGTTAATCTTTGATGTTGAGGAGGATGACAGGTGATATTCCACAAAGTTATTCAGGCTAATGAGAGACAAGCTAATGCTTTTCAATCTTCCACAGCCTAAAAAGGTATGTATTCACACGACAGGGTAAACAAACCTCAGATATATATGCATATCATACAGAGAAGTGCATATGTACTCCTGCTCACAAGTTTGGGGTGACTGGCTTTTTTATTTTATTTTATTTTATTTTATTTTATTTTATTTTGTTTTATTTTTTCATTTTATTTTTTTAGGGTTTTATTCTGCAAGGATGCATTAAATTCATCAAAAGTGACAGTAAAGACTTATTAATTCATTGTTATTTTTTTAATAAATGCTGTTCTTTTGAACTTTCTATTCATTAAGCCTACTGAAAATTCAGCTTTGCTGCCACAGGAATAAATTATATTTCAAAATATATTACTATAGAAAACAGATATTTTAAATTGTAATAATATTGTAATAATATTTCACAATATATAGTTGAACTCAAAAGTTTACATACACCTTGCAGAATCTGCAAAATGTTAATTATTTGACCAAAATCAGAGGGATTACACAAAATACCTGAATGTTTTTTTTTTTTAAGTGATAGTTGTTCAGGAGTACCTTGTTTGTCCTGAATGGTTTAACTGCCCACTGTTCTCCAGAAAAATCATTTGGTCCCACAAATTCTTTTTTTTTTTCAAAGCTTTGCAACATTTTTGTGTGTTTGAACCCTTTCCAACAATGACTGTACAGTTTTGAGATCCATATTTTCACACTGAGGAGACTCAGTGAGGGACTCATATGCAACTATTACAGTAGTTTCAAACGCTCACTGATGCTTCAGAAGGAAACACAATACATTAAGAGCCGGGGGTGTAAACTTTTGAACAAAATTAAGTTTTTTCAAATTTTGCCTAATATCATATTTTTCTTAATTTAGTACTGCCCTTCAGAGACTACAGAAGACACTTACATGTTTCCCAGAAGACAAAATAAGTTAAATATAATCTGATCTTCAAATTCCAAAAGTTTTCACTCCCCTTCAGTGTGACAAGATGGATCTCAAAATCATACAGTCATTGTTGGAAAGGGTTAAAATACACAACAATGCTGAAAAAAAAAAAAAACATAGAAAACCCATAGGACCTGAAGGATTTTTCTTAAGAACAGCGGGCAGTTTAACTGTTCAGGACAAACATGGGACTCATGAACTACTATTAAGAATCAAGTCTATGCAAGCTTTTGTACAGGGTAAGTTTTATAACTTATAACTATTATTTTCTTTTGTGGACTGTATATGTCTTTAATGTGAAATATCTTATTCAGGTCAGTACTAAATAAAAAAATAACATGCATCTTGTATGGTCCCTCTTATTTTGGTAAAATAATTAACATTCAACATTAACAAGACATTTCTCAGCCACCTATTCCCAGCCAAATCTCTGTGGATGCAAGCAGCCATGTTGTATATCAGGAGACCAAAGACCGAAAGAAGGTTAAAGGTCATATAAACCTAACCTTAAATCAAATCTTACACTAATTAGCGTTAAACCCCCCACACATCCTCTCCAATAACTGCACGGTAAGATTGTAAAGTCACTGGGTGGACAGTATGTGCTTGTTCAGGCAATGAATAAACTCCATCGACCGTGAAATCTCCTCTTGATTTACTGAAATTAAGATTTACCTACACTGCTTACTAAGACACGGCTTAATAAATATGTCACTCTTAATTAAACACACTGTTAATTAATAATAAACTCATCGGGATGAGTCATTTTGTTGCAGCCTCCCACAAAGGTCAAAGTTCAGAAGTGAAAGGATCAAACAGCAGCAGTTCTCCTCAATTGTAATGTAACACACATCACGTTCTAGTCTTGCACAGAATTAACAAATCTGCTGACCGCAGTGACCCTGATCAGCAGTGGCGATCGATGTCCCACAACAGCCATTCGCGAGGCAGTGGCCCCTGTGCGACCTGGCAAAAGCAGAGGCATTGAGGGAAATGAATTAGCACTCGTATCCTGTACAGCAAAGCTCTTCACATGGCTGGCTGCAGAGTGCATGTAGATAGATAGACGGGCAGATAGAAAAATAGAGAGAGACATAGTTCATTGATCCCTAAAGTGAAATTCAGCATGTATAAATCTCAGCATTGTAACCGCATCAAAGGTAATCTGACTGGGAGCTAAAATTTGCTGAGGTGGTCTTTGTAAGCCTGCGTGTGTGTATTTGTGCACCTTCATGCATCGCTTCAGTCAAATAACTGGGAGGAGGGTAAATGAGAAATGATAGGAAAAAAGGATGTTTCCCATCGGTCCTTGTGATTGGTTATCGGCAGCTCATTTGAACATTAGCAGTTTAATGTAGAACAATTAGTCCTGGTGATATGAGTTCAGATCACAGGTTGAAAAATTACGCTCGGAATGACATGCTAGATGAGATTCAGCATTGAAAACATCTCTATTATCACTCCATCTCATGTCTCTTTGTCAAATATGCCATTGTATAACACTTCCAGTTCAAATTTATATACAAAATGCAGTGCATTGCACAGTGCCATGTGATTAATTTTTTTTTTTAAATTAATTTTTAATTTAGATTTTTGACGACTTGCTGTAAATGCACTCTTGATTTTAAATTAACACCTAAAGGTTAAAATTTCATATTTCCAGGAGTTTTCTTTAGGGTGAGAATAAACCTTTCTCTTTTAATTGCAATAATTAAGCTATTTATTTATCTTAAAATGTCCTTCTGTTGAATATTTATGCTACAAAACAAACAAACGGAGGCAAATTTAGAAGCACCATGTGTGTTTAGATATAATAATATCATTCTTCACCCTACTTCTGCAGCCATTTATTATAACTTTGTATAAATATGTTTATTTATACCCCACATGCATGCGGTAACTCAATATTTACGCTGCGTGTGGGTAAACATTTATTGAGAAATGACACACAACTCAAACAATTGCATTTGCGAGCTTTCTATTTCCTATTTTAAACAATATTCGCCGCAAACTACCACAGCAAAGTTTTATTAGTCCAGATGGAAGGCGAATGAAGGTTGGGGAGGCCTCGTAGGGCCCTGCTCTTTGTTCGTATGTGTTTACCTTTTCTCCTCACATCGCATTAGCGAGCCAACAGCTTCAGCTGCTTCAAATCTGTCTTAGGAAATGAATAAGGGAAAGCTCAAAGTCCCTATGAGTTCTTTGGGAACACAGAATCCTCTTTTTTAAGGCGTTTGTTTTAGGTAACAACAACGGTCCTGTTTGAGGACGTGTCCATTTGCACAGGCCCTTTTTTAACTCTCGCCACCAACGACCTAGAGAAATACAGTGTGATCAATAGAGCTAAAAACAAAAAAAGATTGTGTAACTCCACTCTCCTTGCAACTGATATTTCATTTTCTCGGGTAAGGTGATTTTTATCTGTTTTTTAGTAAAATTGATGCTCTGCAGAACATTCGCTTCATAATGACGCTAACATTATTAAAGCGTGTCCTCAAACTGCCCATTCACGCTACGCGGCTCGTCCGTTATTCAGTCGAGGTGGTGACTCATCATAATGAGACAATAAAAATTCAGCGTCTGTATTTACTGTGATAATTCTGCTCAGTGAGCGTCTCCATGGAGCCGTTAGCCTACGGCACAGTACGAGGTTTTCAGAGTCGGAACGCAGATGTGCTTTAACCCGCGGATAACAACAGAGCAATCGAACGGCACATTTAGCACACTTTTAACCCGAGCCAGAAGTAGTAACCGTTAATCACAGCCTAGTGGAAAGGACATCCGGTGTTTGTGGGAACTAAAGCGAGGTTTAACCCTAAGATATATCCCTCTTCTCTCAGACCAGACAGTTAATGCTAGCTGCCCGATATGACAGCTATGTCTCTCTCCGTGGACATGGGCTGCATATTTTTAGCGCATTCACATTTATTTATTCAGAGTTTTTGGCACACAGGATAAACCGCCCCCCTCAAGAGGCTACATCACATTTTTTAGAAGGGCTCTGAGAGTTGGCCGTACACTGTACCTGGTAGAACAGTTACTGAGGGACTCTAGATTCAAACCCTGAGGAGACCATAAGGTTTGTGGGAGATCTATACATGTTCCAGGTTTAATTTTAGAGAGTCATCTGTATTCATGAACATGACATTTGGATTTGTGATGTTATCTTGATATGTTACATGAGAAAATATAATCTTTAATATTGCAGAGTGCAATTTGGTAGATAATTCTTTGATTTGGCTGTACAAACTTATATTCAAATATTTCTACATGGCAGCATGTTAATTATGTATGGATCATGGATTTGTGTTCTCTCTCTCCCTCTCTTCAGTGTTGGATGTGTCAGTCTTGCGTGTGGTCTAGTTATGTCAAACTGAATGACTTATCTGTCACCTAATATTCAACTACACAGGAATGACAAAGAACAAAGTTTCTAAAACAATCACACTCGCTGCAATAACTCACAAAGCCATCAGTAAGTTTTAGTTGTTATTTGCTGTAAAATTCAAATGATTTATTTGATCATCAATAACGTTTTCATGTTTTGAAAGGAATTAAGATTCATTTTCAGTCTTTGACAAATGATTTTAGTAACCTACATGGCATACTGTATCTTCACACTGTATGTGCAGGCAGTGTCCTTGTTATTTTCAAGACACTGGTAGATTTTGGGTTATTTTGCTTCTATAACATTTCTAATTTCAGACTAGTGGAGAGAAAAATCCAAAAGACATAGATTTTAATTATGATACAAGGCAGTTTCCTTAAATATTTTGTTTCCCCAATGCACCAGCGAGTCACAAATCCCCATTTCAGTTGCACTTACAAACAGAAAACTTCCCAGTTTTATTCCCATCTATATTCTGAAAGTTTTCACACAGGGGTTTCACATAACATTAGATTTATATAACACTTTATGCGTAAAAAAATATGGTTACAGTTTATATTTTTCTGGCTGTTCGGAGTATTTTTGATTTATGGAGTGAAAAATATCTACAAAATTGGCTATCCAATTCTTAGATTTTTTTAATCTATGTAATGCCTCATTTGCATGTTCATGTATATATATATATATATATATATATATATATAATAACTGCCTTGCTGTGAAAACTGTGATTGCAACTGGGGAAAGTATGTTGATATCTATTAGTCAACATTTTTATTCTATTCACCAGTTTTAACAGTGCATTCAATATCTCCCTCAATGTTATCCCAAATGTTTCGAAGAATGTTTAAATCCAGAGAAATAAGCAATTTTAACTAGTGTAACAGATTGTGTCATTGCCTTGCCTGCCATTGATGTCATATCCTCAATTTTCCGGTTTTATTTTACATATTACACAACTTACATGTTGAGCCTTTAAGTTTCTGTATGAGTTCGATCCGTATCGACCAGACCAACACATAAGAAATTACTGCATGGACCTCTACATAACATAATATCTAAGCTGTGTTCACAGCCAAGTGTAAGAGATCCCTGTGTGCCATTTTCTGAAAAACTGTCGCCTTCACATGCGAAACCCATTAAATTGCTATAAAGTTGCCAGATAACTTCTCTAGTAAAGGCATTAAATCTGTAATTCCCACAAGCACTGACCTTCTTTGTTTCATAATGCATTATATATATATAGACTACAAATCCACACATCACTGCCACAGGGTACAATTCAGTTGGAACAGAATACACAATGTCTCAAATGTGTGTGTTTTTTTTTTTAATTGCTCATGGTAATTTAGCTAACTAGCCAGCTAGATGATATATTTGCGACTCCTCTGTCACATAAAGAGTCATCTCTTTATGTAAATGATGACAGAATGTTTTGGGTGAACTATTAATGTTATGTTTTTGTTCATACAAATCATCAATAAAGCATCAAGTGATACAAAACTGAACAAATCATCTAAAATGTTCTCATATTATGTTTAATAAATAGCTACTGTAATAAATCATTCTTGCCATCTGACAGGGTACAATAAGTGACCTCCATACAGGGCCTGATCTTTGCTTTCAGAGGGCAGAAAGTCCCGCAGGCCAGTGCTGTGAGGTGACCTAATAAATGAGTATCCTCTTAATCTGAAATTCATACAATTTCAGATAACCTGAAGAACTAATTAAACTAGAAGCCTTATTGGAAGGAGTCACACTGTCTGCATTTAATAGCGTGAGGCGAAGGGGGTTACAAATGAACTGTCACCATTGTGTTGTGCATGATGTTCCCACAATGCTTTTCCCCTCTCAGAGAAGCCATATTTCTGAATGTATGGCACCATGAACACTGGACAAATTAAAGTGGCTCTCATAGTGTAACAGCTATAAGTCATCAGAAAGGGAGGGAGGGAGAGAGAAAAGTGAGTGAGAGAGAGAGAGAGAGACAGAGAGAGAGAGAGACAGAGAGAGAATATGAGGGAAAACTAAGCAGAGAGAGGTTCATCTCCCTAAGGCAAACCTATTTAATATTAAAGTTCATTCATATGGTTTTATATGAAGGCCGGGAGATGACACATTAATCTTGCATGCTTTCAGTAATATGAGAGATGATTTCTGAGGTTGTGTAGACACAGGGGGTAATGGGTAATGTGTGGTACATTGCATTTGAGTGAATGTGTAAGACACACTGTGAAAAACACAAGGTGGAGAAAGTGAGGTCACTGTCTTTTCCCATGGTTCAACCACGACTTATGTAAGCCCTGAAAACACACGCTTACCATGGCGGCCTGGTACAAGGACGCTTTTAGAAACCTTCACACTTGCTATTCCTCTGTGGTGGAACGAACCCACCCAACCTTCACCTGAATAAGCACTGCAATCTTCAAAAAAAAAGGCTTAAGACACACCTCTTCCATCAGCCCTCTTTTCACCTCAGAGTAAAAAATAAAAAAAAGTAATTGTGAAACAAAGTGCAACATAGGGAATAAAGTCACATTGTGAGAACTAAAGTCAAAATTGGAAGATATAAAGTCACATTGTGAAATATAAAGTTATAGATATGAGAGAGCAAAGACGGAGTTGCGAAAAAAGTCACATTTGGAAGACAAAGTCTAAATTGTGAGAAACAAAGTCACATTGTGAGATAGAAATTGCTCTATAAAGTCACATCATGAGATAAATGACACAAAGACTCAAATTTGAAATAACAAATTAACAACTGAAAGTTTGATTAATAAAGCCTAATTTTCACACAATCACTTGCAGAATATTATGTTATGATTTCAATATGCACGAGTACAGCATTGCACTTGAGTGTACGAACCCCGTGAACTACGGTTTGACAAAACAGCTCAAATTCCTGCAAGGAAGTTAAAGGGGTCCTTTTATGTTCTTTTACAAAGTCTTGATTTTGTTTTGGGGGTGTACTAGAACATGCCTTCATGCTTAGTGGTTCGAAAAATGCATTATTTTCAACATAATTTACATTATTACAATACATTTCTCTCAGCCTGGCAAATAAGGCTCGATTAGTTACGCCTTCCGAAAAACAAAATGTGTTGTGATTGGTTAGCTGTCCCACTGCATTGCGATTGGCGAACAGCTTAGATGGTGTTTCAGTACTGCCACGCCCCTTGTCAAAGAAGCACCTTCCGTCTAAAACTGTTAGCGCAAGCTAGATTAAAGTGATTCTTACATTTTAAATATGGATATTTTTCTTACAAAAACGCATCGTTTCGCTACAGGAGGCCTTTATTAACCCCCCAGAGCGATGTGAGGCACTTTTTATTATGGATGGATGCATATTATTGGATTTGTTTTGGACTGATGAGGAGAAACACCCGTCTATGCCATTCTAAAGCTTGGGAGTGCCAGGATAAATTGTAATATAACTCCGACTGCATTTGTCTGAAAGAAGGAAGTCATATACACCTAGGATGCATGAAGGGTGAGTCAATAATACGCTACAGTAGTCCTATCGTCAGCCTGCGAGATCGCCAATACATGATATTATCGCGCTAATGTATTTAATTATTTACATACTTATTTACATACTTAGTTTCACCAGCTCCAGCATAAGGCTAAAAGCAGCCTAACATTATGAAAAAACATCATCACTAATTAGCCTAGCCTATTCTAGTGCAAGTATATGCATTTTAAAAAACACTCACGTCATAAGTGAAGCTATCTACACTGTATGATGAATAAATCTCTTACCACACACTGCACACGTCTGTGGCGTATTACGACTCCGATGTGGCAACCGGAGTAGATTGTGGCTTTGGGATGTGTTTCGACCCCCTGTACTGCACATGTCTGTGGCGCGTTACAGCTCTGTAGCGGCCACTCTGGTCAATGCTTGTGTTTATACCAAGCCGTGCTGTGGCTCGTTTAAGTGGTTCGCCACGCTGCATCGCTAAAGTTAGGCTAATCCCCCACCTCATCCCTACCCTCCTTCCAACAGGGCGGGATTTAATTTAATGATATTCTAATGGACCACGTTGTGACATCATTGCATGTGGAAAACAAACGTTGTAGTCCAAAGAAGCCGTTTGTTGTAGTTCTTGAAAAGGGAGTTTTTAAAAACAAAATATCACCTTTTGGAGTGGACTTTGAGATTTGTAACTTTGTAGATCTTTTTATGCCCAAAGATACACAGCACACACTGACTAAAGTTCAAAAAGTGAAAAAGCATAATAGCACCCCTTTAAAATAGCATCGCAGCATCAACAAATGCGTTTTTTTCGATCACTTTTGCATTTGTTAACGCTATCAGGTAGATTTAGGGTTGGTTCTGGTGTAGGTGATATTTCCAGCACAATATTAACTTTTGCCGACACTCCCCGGATATTTGAATTCTGAACAGGAATACGTAGCTCAAGCAGCGTAATAAAAATGCAGCAATACGTGCCTGTACCAACATAATAAAAACGTACCACAGTCACATACTGAACGTGTGTTTTAGAGCCACTCTCTAGACATTTCACTTTGAAACTGCGACGAAATGTGCATTAAGGTATCCAACTGCGATGTAGCAGAAATGTATACAGAGGCACGTATTTTCAAGCCTGCGCTGCACATGTTGTGAGAAACAAAGTCACATTTGGAATATTTAGGCCTGGTTTCATAGACACTGTTTAGCCTAAACCAGGATTAGGCCATAGTTCAATTATGACATTTAAATAATTTTTATAAACGTGCCTTAGAAAAAAACATTACTTGAGACAAAACCGAATATAAAACTGATATATTTTAAGATCAGTCAGTGCAAGTTTATTTCAGTTGAAACAGCTCAGACCTACATTTTAGTCTAGGACTAGCTTAAGCCTTGTCTGTTAAAAAAAGAGGATAAAGTCTAAATTTGAAGAAGTTACAACTGGGAGAATTAAAGTCATATTGTGAAACATGAAGTAGCAAGTATGAGAAAAAAGTTCCAATTGCAAGATTTTAAGTCACTTTGTAAGTAATAAAGTCACAATTTTACAGGCATTCGTACAATTATAGGCATCTGTACTTGACTTACTAACAAGCCTTTCTGCGCTTTTCATCTGTGATTCACCTGGATAAAAGCATCTACTGATGAACAGCAGTAAATGTAAGTGTAAACTTCTCTTGGTGAGGTTTCTCTTTACACTTACATTCATAAGATGAATTTAGTGATGAAAGCAAAATACACTTACACACACACACAAACCTGCACACATCTATCTAATGGTCTGCCTTTTCAGACTAGAGGAGATAGGGATTGAACTCCTTGGTGTTCTTTCTTCTGTAGATCATCTTATCTTCATGCCATCCACCTTTTTTTATTCCTTTATCAGTTTCTCTTTTCATCTTTGTCCACTCCGTGAAAGGTTGTCTCTGACATGGAAGGGTGAGAAAGGAATCAAAGGGAGTACTACGTCAAGTTTCTGTAAGGAACCCTGTATGCTGTATAAAAAAAAAGAAAGAAGAGAGTGCATGATGAGAAGCTCTCTCTCTCTTATTTCTTATTAATTTAGTCATGCACGGCTCTGCCTCTCTCCCTTCAATTTTTTTTTTTTCACTTTTGCTTGTCGTTTTGACCTCTGTCGACTTTTGCTGCCCTCCTTACACATTTCACAACGATTGAGGGAACACTGAGAGAGAAGAGAATAAAGGAGTCTCTTCGCTAGCTTTCTTTTTAAACTGTCAGGCTCTTTGTCTTCAAGAAGATCAGGTCAAAATTTCAATTGCCCAGAGCTAGCTGAGGAATATATGGGCATTGTACTCTGACAAATAAAATTTGGCTTCTTTGTTAATCATCTGTCAAAACAGCTAATGCATGAAATTATTAAACAAATCAGTTAAAGGGCTAGTTCACCCCGGAATTAAAATTCTGTCATCATTTTCTCACATCATGTTGGTCTGTATGACTTTCTGTTTATTTTGAAAATCGTTTCAACTGTTTTTGTCTATACAATGAATGCTGAATGTTTATCCAGCCAGTGGTTAATTATGGTTGCAATTCCCATATACAGTTTTATCAGTATACTTTATCATTCCATTAGAGATTAAAAAAAAAGTTTGCTAACCGTTTCTATTAAAATGAACCGCTTACTGATATATATATATATATATATATATATATAAAAAATTGGACAAAAACATTCCCAAGTGCCCGTATCTGTCATCATTCTTTCAGGAATAACAGCTGCCCCTAAGCGGACTCTCTGCTCTGATATAGATTACCTCGGTCTACCCATCTGCCCTCAGGAAACCCAATCTCCGCAACAGAGATGACAGGTTAAAGAAAACAACAGATAGGCCCAAACAAAATGCTCAGCATGAAAGCAGCAGAAAATGAGCTGGTATAATTATGCCTGACTGGGGCCCTGCTGTTATTCCAGCGAGTGTGTCTGAAATCGATGAGGAACATTTGCTCTGGACCCTTCTTCTCTCCTGACCCCGACCACCCTCAGAAAGTCCCTAAATGCATGATATTGATAAGTCACTTCTCCGGCTCCGATCTGCTGGTTTCAGGGCACGGCCCTCAGTCTTCAAAGCCTGGGGCTCATTTGGCTCAAAGACCTGCGAGAGTGCGGCGCTGCTACATTTAGTGATTCTCCAATCCGAAATGCACATTGATTTCAGGCTGGGGTGAGAGGAGGGTGAATCACTCGTTCGCTTTCTCTATTCTTGTTTGTTTGTTGCTTTCTCGCTCTCTCTGGTTCTTTTTCTAATCTTGCGCTACTAATCTCTCCACTCGTTCCCCATACCTGTCATATTTCCCTCCTACCTTGCTCTCTCTCTCTCTCTCTCTCTGAACAGTACTAAATCTTTTCCTGGCGACTGTAATGGTCTGAGAATGAAAGGAAGGTCAGGATGTGAAGCTGCTGAGATCTGTAAGTGCCGGATCAATACGCCAATTGGATTTGCCCACTCGCATTAAGCAGTGCATCTAATAGCCTCTCCTGGCCATCGATGCAGCCAGCCATCATTTAATTACACTCACTGTGTTACAACCGCCTCAGTTCAGGCCAGTCATTTCAATCTGGGGGCACCCGGCCACAATCACTCCAATTTTTTACTGGGAATGTAAAATATATCTGCAACCTGTGTGGTGAGATGGCAAAGTGATCAAAAATGACTGACAGTTGAATAGAATTTAAGCTACTTTTATACTTTTACTTTATATTCAGGACTCAATTTGATGTAGTCAGTATTTCATCATATTTGTTAAATAGTTAGTTCACCCGAAAATGAAAATCAGCCCATGATTTATTTACCCTCAAGGTGTATATGATTTCCTTCTTTCAGATAAATCCAATTTTAGCTATTTTAAAAATGTTCCTGGCTCTTACAAGCTTTATAATTGCAGTGGGTGGGTGTTTCTGTCTAACAGTCCAAAAGAAGTCCAATAAACTGCATACATCCATAATAAAAAGTGCCTCATACGGCTCCGGTCTATACAAAGGTCTCTTGTAGCGAATCAATGCTTTTTTGTAAGAAAAATATCCAGATTTAAAACATAATAATCACTTTTCTCTAGCTTGCGTTAACTGTCGTACACAGAACCCGTTCCGTGCGGATGACATAGGTATGTAGGTGCGCATGTGCCGGTGATGAAAGCGGATTTTTCTTACAAAAACGCATCGATTTACTACAGGAGGCCTTTATTCACCCCCAGAGCCTTGTGAGGCACTTTTGTGGATGGATGTGCTTTATTGGACTTCTTATGGACTAATGAACAGAAACACCCACCCACTGCCATTATAAAGCTTGGAAGAGCCAGAACAATTTTTAATATAACTTCAATTGGATTCGTCTGAAAGAAGAAAGTCATATACACTAAGCCTTGAGGGTGAGTAAACAATGGGTTAATTTTCACTTTTGTGTGAACTAATCCTTTAATTTCAGTGAAGTTTACTTTGACTAAAATGGCATCTACTTTTAATTAACATCAATACTATTCAGTTGGTGAGTTTTTGAAAAATGAGTCAGAGTAGAACTGACTAAAGTAGGCCCACGGAAAGGAGGTGTTTAGAGAGACTGAATATTTTAACTGGTTCAAACAAATCGTTTGAGAATCGCTGGAAAATGAGGTGATATACGAAAATGTTGTCTGACCTCGCATGCATCTAAACCCAGTGGTTCTCAATGCCAGTCCTGGGCTGCAGATTTTGCATGACTCCCTTATTTAACACACCTGATTGAGATCATCAGCTTGTTAGTTTAGTTTATAGATTTCTCTCCCAATGAGCCGATAATCTCGATCAGGTGTATTAAATAAGGAAGACATGCAAAATGTGCAGAACAAGGGGCCCCCAGGACCAGGATTGAAAACCACTGATCCAAACCTATTGTAGGAGACTCCCAAAACAATATTAGGAACCTTAAACGTATATTTTAAACATGAATATTTTCATCAAAAAGAGAAAAATTACCTTCTGATTATAAGAGCTACAGCTAAAAAAGTAGCTGAATTTCTTCTCAAATACAGTCATTTTTGGTTATTCAGTCATTCGTAAAATTCGCCTGGTTACAATATAAGTTGTATTTAAGATGAAAACCAGTGGTCGCCAATGTTATAGGGAAGCCCGGGTCTGAAAGAAACATTTAATGACATACTGCATCAGAAACGTTGCTGTAACAAGAAATCACAGAAGAGATTCATTATAATCCCATTATTAGAATTCTTATTCTTGAGTGCTGCATCGTTGATTCACATCAACTGTAATATTAAACTCAGAGTTTCATCGTCTCCTTCCCGGGTGCTTTGTTTCACTTTAAGAAACTGGCAACGGGACACAAAGCATTTCTTCGACTGTCGAGTCTTTTGATTATGCACTCGAATCTGCAAGACGGAAGAAGAAAACAGAGACTCGGGGGGGGTAAAGACAGCTGGCGAGGCAAACATTTGTTTCAATTTTTTAATTAAAATGAAAACAGGCCATTGATTCCCCCTAAGTGAGAGCAGTGCAGCCTAAAAAGGCATCCATCTCGTTTGAAAGTGTGACAAGGGGTATTGGGGTGGATGTGTGATCTGTGTGAGGCAATTAATAAACTGGTTCCTTTAGAAGACTAACATTAAAGCGTCGTTATGAAGAACTGATCTCCTGTACTCCTGCTTTGAGCCTGTCCCATTACAGAGAACATAACTGATTGGTTAATCTATGCCTTCATTGATTAGTTGACTGACTGATGCTGTCATTAAAGTGTGATTTAGACTGCAAGTGTGATGTCTAGATGGCTGCGAAAACAGGACATGCAGATGCACTGACAACTAAAAGAATCAAAACACTTGTACATTTTTTAGATAAATAATGATAGAACACATGCAGAATGTGTTTAATAAACCATTTTTTTTTCTTGGGCAATAATGATAATTACAGGCTATGCAACTGAGATGCAATGAGCCTATGCATGCATATACCACTATAACGACAATCAAAATAGATTACAATGCATTTACATTGCAAATTTAGCAGCCTAATTCAAACACTAAATATATTTTGGAATTTGGGGCAGTGTAGTCTATATTAAATCTACTCCCATCTGTCTAGAAGCTCTTGGATCTCCTGTCAGAGGGGTTACATTACTGATACCGAGCTCAAAACTGAGTTCTTAATCCAGTTTTTCTCAAAAGCAGTCTGCTCTTAAAGCTTGCCTTCATGAAATCAAGCATAGATGCTTACCAGTGGCAGCTGGTGTTTCTCTAGAGTGGGAAAGCAGAGATGTCACTTATCAATGGTAAAATGTGTACTCAGATCTATTTCAGATCCGCAGGGTTGCACCTAAAAGCTGTTTCTCAAACTGCTGCTAAACAGTGAGATGTTGATGGCAATGGCAACAGGCACGAGACAAGACTATGAGTGCTACGCGAAATGTTACATCAGACATCAAATAAATGCATCTCAGTAAACTTACTGTAATGTATTTATACGCTGTGAAATTTTCTTATGTAAAGCTTGTCTAATCATCATGTAGAGAAGCCACCTAGAGAAAAATCTAGTGTGTATGTGTGTAAGAGAGAGAGAGACAATCAAAGATGCTGAGAGAGTCTTCTTTATATTAAATGCATAATATAAATATCTTCACCATATTATTCACCATTTCCTTCACATTATGACTTTACAGAACTATGTTATGCTAAGTCTCAAATGTCTTGACTCTTTTTCCAGTTACACATGTAGGTGATGTCTTAATGAGTGACTCATTCATTCATTCATTCATTCATTCAACCGATTCATTCAAAAATGCAGATTCATTCAGGACCTAAACAAGCAAAATTTTAAGCAATTCATTCATTAATTAATTAATTAATTAATTCATTCATTCAACCCATTCATTCAAAAAAATGCAGATTCATTCAGGAACTAAACATGCAAACTCTTTGAGCAATTCATTCATTCATTCATTCACTCAACCAACCAACCGATTCATTTAAAAATGCGGATTCAGGAACTAAACAAGTAAACTTTTTGAGCAAGTCATTCATTCATTCATTCATTCATTCAGTCAACCGATTCATTAAAAAACGTAGTCATTCAATATGAAATATACGTAATTCATTCATTCATTCATTTATCCATTCAACTGATTTATTCAGGAACTAAACAGCAAACTTTTTGAATGAATCACTGAATCATTCATTCAAACTATTTGTTCAGAAACAGAATAATTCAGGAACCACGGGTGTGCTGATATAAAACCAAAACACTCTTGGTAGTGTAATTTTACTTCAATATGAAATATATGTAATAACAAACTAACTAAATAAATAAATAGTATTTTAAATTTAAAAACCAATCACTCTTTACTTGCTCAAATTAAGTTCTTATTTGGGTCACCCCTCTAAAATGTTTATAAAGTAAGTTTCAGATTTTGGCATCCACAAAAATTTTTGGCTGGGTTTATGCATTCCAGCGTTTTATTCTCTGAAACAGTATCTTCTAGATTCTCCTGTATTGAAATGCATTGTTTAACTCTGTGTTCTTTTGGACGAACGCCACAGAACACCTTGGAGCAGGGCCCACAGAAAGGCTGCTTCCAGCTGCAGCCAAGAGACAGGAAGTAGACTATAACCTCAGCCTCTGATCATACTGTACAATACATATTGCCCTGCCAGCCCCCATTTATCTATAACTCTATCAGACTTCAGGGTGTGCTCATACACACACACGCACACGCACCTTAAAGGAAGGGGAAGACTTCATTATACTTATGAGAAAGAGCAAGGCAGCAAATCTAATTCGCTTCTGAAGGAACGCAGTGTTATTGCTTTTCTATATTCACTCTCTCTTTCAGTTCTCTGTCGCTTGTGCACATTATTTCAGCGCTCACCTAGGGAGTCATTTGAAGCGGACGAAAATAAATCCCTGATATAGTTAAGCATTATGAGAGTTTAATGTTCTAACATGTCTGGGCACTAATAGAATAGGTTCCTCACTTTCATTGATGGAAGCCATTTTATTTTGGGACTGAAAATAGAACACAGGGGATAAAGAGAACGATTGTAAGATACACTTACATTTGTTCACTTGTTTTCGCTTCAGGCAAAAGTAAGCAGCTTTGCACCAGAGCGGCGGGTACAAGTGCTGAAAGCTAGTGCAGATGGCAAAAGTCACACACTGTCAAAAAACTGAGTAGAAACCACAAAACTAATCAAGTTTTTATTTAAAAAAGTAACTAAAACTGAATGTTTAGTGCAAAGAAAATGCAATAATAGATACCGTTATAGAAGTCCATCTGAGTGCAATTTAAAGAAATGGATCAGCACAATGCAACAAAATTAGATATTTAATAAATTATACACTCTGAAAGCCTAGCTGGTCATTAGCATATGTTGCGATTTGGATGCTGGTGTGCCTACCAGGATATTTGAAAAGAATAAGCTAAAAACTTACTAATAAAAGCTTGATTGACAAGCTAGACCATGCTGGTCAAGGAACTTCTCCAGCTGGGTCTTGTTTGTGAACAGCATGGTTAAATAAGCACTAACCAGCATAAATCAATTTTGAAAGGAATGGAAATTTCATGCTAGTCTAAGCAGGAGATTTTGTGACAATGGTCAAAACAGTGCCATAATATATTTAGGATTAAGTTACATCATGTTCAAGTCACCAACACAATACCACATGTATCTTGCATTCAATGTCCAAGCCGTATTATCTTAGGTCATATAGTTGCAATATTTTTTAGTTTCAATTCATGTATTATTTTTTTGTTAGTTTTGTATGTTTGTTCTATATGTTTTGTTTTGTTTTATATATATATATATATATGAAAATATAAAAAAAAATATGTAATAATCATATATATATGTAATAATCAAATATTTATATTTTCATATAAATGACAACTAACTGAAATAAAATAAGTCTATACATAATATATATTTGATTTTTACACACACACACACACACACACACACATATATATATATATATATATATATATATGTATGTATATGTATGTATGAAGAGTCCATTTGCAAAATCAGATACATGTTTTTATTATTTTTCAGAAATCATGTTTTTTTATTGTTATCACATATTTATTGTGTTTTATTGTGTTATTTTTTTTAGTTATTATTATTTAATAAAAACAACCCAACTGTAGTTTGATTGATATTACTTAGGATACTGAATAATAATAATAATAAAAAAAACATTCTTATTTTTTTTTACAATTATTTCTGTATTTCTTAATTATCTGTTTTGCAAATTAACTCATATATATATATATATATATATATGTCATAAAAATGACAAGCTCACAACAAAATTTAAAATGAAAACTGAAAATACAAAAAATTACTCATTACTCATTTTGTCATAACCAGTGTTTAATAGAAATTAAAATTGAATAATAAAATTCATTTACTAATAAAGCGGAAATCAATAAAAAATAATTTTGATAAAAAAGGCAACTAACTGAAATAAAAAATAAAAATGCTAATTTAACAGATGACTAAACTAATATAATTATTACATATTTTATTTGGTTAAACAACCAGATTTCCTACCTTTGCACTGCTTGAGTATATAAAACCTCCTACCACTCTATAAAAGCTGATGATTGACAAGCTCACCTCTACACAAACACACAGAGGAGTCTTGATCTGGCCATGATCTTATTACCTGCATCCCTCCTCTCTTTGACCTAACCCCTCCTCCTCCACATCACTCAGCGCGTGACTGGACAGCTGACCTGTCAATCAATCACGCCCCGGGCTGACAGGAAGTCTAATGATTCTCGAGGCTTAAACAGACACTGACCCTCACCTCTTTCTGGGCTCCACAAACCCAGAACTCCAACATCAGAGAGGGCTCTTCCATTTTCCACTTTAATCCATCCCACTTCTATCAGCATGCAGACACTGTAGTTTCTCAAATCACAGACTACAAAAGTGCGGGCAGTTGTAATGAGCCCAGGATTCTAATAAGCATAGCCAGACTCCCAGGCAATTCCTGCTCCGCATGTCTTATCTCTACTCTTCTCTCATTCCCTCTGTTTGCTTTTCTCCATTGTTTGTGACGCAGCAACCATTAGGCGAGTGTTTCTCCACAGCTTAAGTATCAATCATGTGGCCAGTGTGTGATTACAGCCTCTCTTTCACTGAGGACAGCAAAACAGCAAAGTAATGACACACATATGGATGATTCCACAACATTAGACTGTTTTACACTCTTCTGATTGCAGAGGGATGAAAGAGAAACGTCTCGGTTACGTATGGTAACCCTCGTTCCCTGATGGAGGGAACGGAGACGTTGTGTCGAGTAGTGTACGACACTAGGGGTCGCTCTTGAGAGCCCAAACACCTCTGACAGTTTTGAGAAGGCCAATGAAAATTGGGTGTGCAGATTTGCATAGCTGACCACGCCCCGGACGTCCGGGTATAAATAGGGCAGCGTGTGCATCTGCTCACTCGTTCTGATCTGAGGAGCCGAGGGTCTAAACTCACTCAGAGGCGGTCCAGGAAGGTGGCACGGAAGACACAACGTCTCCGTTCCCTCCATCAGGGAACGAGGGTTACCATACGTAACCGAGGCGTTCCCTATCTGTCGTACACTCCGAGTTGTGTCGAGTAGTGTACGACACTAGGGGTCCCCGTAGAAAACCGCCACCTTACTGGCCGCGTCACGAGTGATAAGCGCAGAAGTAACAGGCAACGTGTTAACGAAGTGCAGCTCACCTCCTCCGTGACCATCCAACGTCCAAGACTGACCTGTACCAGGGTTCTGCAGCCGGGCCTTCCTCAGTAGAGCGGCCGAGTGTCTTGCGAGCGTTGGGAAAGCGCCTCCTCCCAGAAGGAAAAACGGCGCTACGGAGTTCACAACCTGCCCAACAGGGGGGGTACAAGTGACAACATTAAACATGGGGGCTGAGGTGGGACTCACACCGGGGGAGACCACCAGACTCAGACCCTAGAGACAAACCAGTCCTCAGGGGAAACACCGCACTACAGGAGTTATAGGTGGGGATACACACATGGGGCCACATAAGGAGCCACTACATATGGGGCACAATTCAATCAGAACAAAGGTGACCATACCTTGTGACCGAATTCGTAGCGAGTCCCTCCGCAAAACTCTGCCACGTCCAGAGGTGCCAATGATGGAGATGGTGTCCAGGGTTCACGCTAGGAAACCTACTGAAACTCAGAAGCGTAATCACCGTTAGGGGAAGCGCTTTAAAGCAAGCTCTACACCAACCAGAGAACTGAGTCAAGAGCTGGTATTCAAGACTCTAGCTGACACTGGCTCCATGCGTAAATTGTAAAATCTGGCAAATGTGTTAGGTGTAGCCCAACCTGCAGCTCTACAGATGTCTGTTAATGAGGCCCCATTTGCCAGGGCTGCCGAGGCAGCGACGCCCCTAGTCGAGTGGGCTCTTACCTCCAGAGGGCAGGGTAGGCCTCTGGCCTGGTAGGCCACCCGAATTGCGTCCACCAGCCAGTGGGAGATCCTCTGTTTGGAGACAGCCTTCCCCTTCTGCTGTCCCCCATAACAGACGAAGAGCTGTTCAGAACGTCTGAAGGGCTGAGTGCGTTCCAAGTAGATGCGCAGGGCACGGACTGGGCATAACAAGGTCAGGTTGGGGTCATCTTCCTGGGAAGAGATAGCTTGCAAAGTCACCACCTGGTCTCTGAAGGGAGTGGTGGGGACTTTGGGCACGTATCCAGGCCGGGGTCTCAGGACGACGTGAGAATCCGCTGGTCCGAATTCCAGGCACGAACTGTTGATGGAGAGGGCTTGGAGGTCTCCCACTCTCTTTACCGAGGCGAGCGCAGTCAGGAGAGCCGTCTTTAGGGAGAGAGCATCGAGTTTGACTGACTGAAGAGGCTCGAAGGGACCCTGCTGTAGGCCCCGGAGAACCACAGCAAGGTCCCAAGAGGGGATAAGATGTGGCCGAGGAGGGTTCAGTCTCCGGGCTCCTCTCAGAAACCTGATTACCAAATCGTGTTTTCCCACCGACCTGCCACCCACCAGGTCATGATTAGCCGATATAGCGGCCACATGAACCTTAAGTGTCGAGGCAGATAGGTGCCTGTCCAGGCCCTCCTGGAGGAAGGATAACACTGATTCGATGCCGCAACTCCGTGGGTCCCTTAGCCGAGCAGAACACCAGTTCACAAACACGCGCCATTTAGAGTCATACAGCCGCCTGGTAGAGGGAGCTCTTGCCTGAATGAGTGTGTTCACCACTGATGGTGGGAGATCTCTGAAGTCCTCCTGGTCGCGTCCAGGGGCCACAGGTGGAGGTTCCAGAGATCGGGGCGCGGGTGCCAAATTGTGCCCTTCCCCTGGGAAAGGAGGTCCTTCCTCAGGGGAATGCGCCAGGGAGGAGATGACGCCAGGAGAACCAGGTCCGAGAACCAGGTTCTGTTGGGCCAGAAGGGGGCTACCAAGAGGACCTGCTCCTTGTCCTCCCTGACTTTGCACAAAGTTTGTGCGATCAGACTCACCGGGGGAAACGCATACTTGAGCCGGTCCTTCGGCCAACTGTGTGCCAGTGCATCTATACCGAGGGGAGCCTCGGTCAGCCAGTACCACAACTGGCAGTGGGTGGATTCCGGTGAGGCGAAGAGATCCACTTGCGCCTGGCCGAATCGATCCCAAATCAGTTGAACCGACTGAGGGTGGAGCCTCCACTCGCCTCCGAGCGAAACCTGTCGTGACAGAGAATCGGCCACTCGATTGGCATCGCCCGGAATGTGAGTGGCCAGTAAGGACCTGAGTCTGTGTTGGCTCCAGAGCAGGAGGTGGCGGGCTAGTTGTGACATGCGAAAGGAACGTACACCGCCCTGGTGGTTGATGTAGGCTACTGTCGCCATGTTGTCCGACCTGACCAACACGTGCTTGTTCTGAATCATAGGCCAGAACCTCCTCAGAGCTAGAAGCACTGCCAACAACTCCAGACAATTGATGTGCCAATGCAGCCGGGGCCTGCCCAGACCCCGGAAGCTGCCTGCCCGTTGCAGGTGGCACCCCAGCCTGTCCTGGAAGCGTCCGTGGTGACAACGACGCGTCTGGACACCTGTTCAAGGGCACTCCTGACCGAAGGAACACGATGTCCGTCCAAGGGCTGAGTGTCTGGCGGCACGATGGTGTGATGTTCACACGGAACGTGCCGTGGTGCCACGCCCTCCTGGGGACTCGGGTACGGAGCCAATGCTGCAGCGGTCTCATGTGCATCAAACCCAACGGCGTGACCGCGGCTGAGGATGCCATGTGCCCTAGGAGCCTCTGAACCTGTTTTAGGGGGACCGCTGAGCCGCACCTGAGCGTTGCCACGCATCTCAGAACTGACTGTGCACGCTCCGGGGAGAGACGTGCAGACATGCCGACCGAGTCCAGTTCTACACCGAGAAAAGAGATCCTCTGCGCCGGGGAGAGTTTGCTCTTTTCCCAGTTGACCCGAAGCCCCAAGCGAGCCAAATGGTTGAGAACCATGTCCCTGTGTACGCAAACCGTATCCAACGAGTGAGCCAGGATCAGCCAGTCGTCGAGATAGTTGAGAATGCGAATGCCCATTTCCCTGAGGGGGGAAAGGGCAGCCTCTGCTACCTTCGTAAAGACGCGGGGCGACAGGGAGAGGCCGAAGGGGAGAACCTTGTACTGATATGCCCGTCCTTCGAAGGCAAACCGTAGAAGCGGCCTGTGTCTTGGAAGGATCGAGACATGAAAGTACGCGTCTTTCAGGTCTATCGCCACAAACCAATCCTGGAACCTGACGTACGTAAGAATGTGCTTGAGGGTCAGCATTTTGAACGGGAGCTTGAGTAGGGCCCGATTCAAAACCCTCAAATCCAGGATAGGTCTGAGCCCACCACCCCTCTTGGGTACAATGAAGTAGGGGCTGTAAAACCCTTTCTTCATTTCGGCTGAGGGGACAGTTTCTATCGCACCCTTCGCCAGAAGGACTGCGATCTCCGCCCGAAGAACGCGGTGTTGGAGCCCTGGACCGAGGTAGTGAGAACACCGCAGAACTTGGGCGGACGACGTGCAAACTGGATAGCATAGCCGAGCCGAATGGTCTTGAGCAGCCAGCGGGAAGGATTGGGGAGATTCAGCCAATCCAGAAAGTTCTCCGCTAGGGGCCGCAGAGGAGTTACATTCGACGTACCAAGGGTGGGGGAACCTTCGCTGGGAAAACAGCGTGTGGTCGGAGGTAAGAAGCCCCGAAGGCCACTGGCTGCTTTGCCCAGGGAGACCGAGCCGTGCGAGCTTAGCAGAGGATCCACCCGACAGGGGAGATCGTCTGACCAAGCCGTTGTTCTAGAGCATGAGGGAGCACAGAAGGTGTGTGACCGCATGCCCTGAACGGAGGAGACAGCATCCGACCATCGAGCGGAGGGTCGGGGGTGCTGTGTAATATGCCCAGAGAAGGAGAAAATTGCTCTTTTGTTGACCAAGTGGTGGCCGTCTGCCGGGTGGCAGACAGCCGGGTGGAAGCCGAATCCAGCGCTCGTCCCCTCGTCGAGTGTGGATCCGGACAGGCCAAACGATCCCTCCTCCCTGGGCTGCCCGTCTCAGGAACGCTTCGAAACCTGCCGGGGGTTCTTAGTGGCCTGAGGACGAGCTGGCGGTGCCACCTTCCTACGAGTGCTGGACCGTTGGGCGGGTCTGGCTGCAGACCCGGCAGGCTGCGGGGTCTGAGCCACCCTCGTAGGGGGCCTTCCACGGCGGGGAGCAGGCGGAGGCTGCTGCGTCGGCTGAGCTGGGCCGGAACTCGCTGCACGCCGAGGCAGGATGTGCTTGATGGCCTCCGTCTGCTGTTTCACGGTGGAGAACTGCTGGGCAAACTCCTCCACGGTTTCGCCGAAGAGGCCAGCCTGGGAAATGGGAGCGTCGAGAAAGCGAACCTTCTCGGCGTCTCGCATCTCGGCCAGGTTTAACCACAGGTGGCGCTCCTGGACCACCATAGTGGACATCGCCCGCCCCAGAGCTTGCGCAGTAACCTTCGTAGCCCGTAAGGCATAGTCGGTCGCTGAGCGCAGCTCGTGTAACAGCTCTGGGTCGGGAGCACCCTCGTGCAGGTCTTTAAGAACCTTAGCCTGATAGACCTGCAAAATCGCCATAGCGTGGAGGGCGGACGCAGCTTGCCCAGAGGCCGCGTAAGCCTTCGCTACAAGCGCAGACGAAAACTTACAGGCCCTGGACGGGAGTCTCGGGCGGCCCCTCCAGGAGGCGGCGTTTTGCGGGCACAAGTGCATCGCAACCGCTCTCTCCACCTGGGGAACCTCCGAATACCCCCTCGCTGGACCGCCATCGAGGGTGGTGAGGGACGGGGAGTTAGCGTACCGTGAACGAGCCGACAGAGGGGCTTTCCACGATTTCGTCAACTCCTCGTGCACTTCCGGGAAAAACGGGACCGGGGAGGAGCGTGGCTTCGAGTCACGCCCCCTGCCCAAGAACCAGTCATCCAGCCTTGAAGGCTCAGGGCTGGGCGGGGGAACCCATGCAACCCGATCTCCTTGGCTGCCCGTTGTAGTGCGGCGGCCATTTCGGCGTCTGCCACAGACTGAGATTCAACCGCCGGAGCGGCGAACTCGGTTGTGACGTCAGCCTCTGACGGCTCTCCCTCCGATGCTACGGACGCTGCCTTTTCCTCAGCAGGAGCCCCGAACAAAAGATCCAGCCCATACTGAGACGAGCTTTCAAAATCGTCCGGAGACTCAATCGGTGGACACACAGGGTGAGCGGTTTGCGAGGACGCAACTGGCAAAACTTCGCTCAACACCTGCCGCTCTTCCTCGACGCACATCGCAACGGCCTCGTACCCGGAAGTAGAAGGACCGGAGCGGGAAGCAGATGAGGCGCGCCGCGGCTTCTTCGAAAAGAACGCGGCTCTCGAGCGGAGTGTGCCCAAGGGCATGTCTTCGCAGTGCTGACAACCTCCCTCAGCGAACGCTGCGTCAGCATGCTCACGCCCCAAGCATTGAACACAGCGTTCGTGCCGATCGTTTGGGGAAAGGTAGAATCCGCACCCAGTAGGACACAGACGGAAAGGCATCGTGAAACACACAATCCGTCTGTGGAGCTCTTTTAGAGAAAATTTGCTCTCTGCAGAAGAGAATCTTCTCTTGAAGATCGCCGTCGACGCACCCAGGGGACTCTCACAACACGAGCAGTGTCAGAGAGGGAGAGACCGCTGTCTGTGCCGTAGATCCAACGACGAGAGAGGTGAATGTTGCCGCTTCTCACGCAGCGACGCTGCATTCGGCTCCGAAAAACAGAACGAGTGAGCAGATGCACACGCTGCCCTATTTATACCCGGACGTCCGGGGCGTGGTCAGCTATGCAAATCTGCACACCCAATTTTCATTGGCCTTTCTCAAAACTGTCAGAGGTGTTTGGGCTCTCAAGAGCGACCCCTAGTGTCGTACACTACTCGACACAACTCGGAGTGTACGACAGATAGGGAACTATAGTTTGAGAGAGAGAGACAGACAATAAGAACTAGACAGAGAGAAAGAGGGAATACTTACAGGTTACTTTCTGTTTAAATGGTTAGAGCTCCTTTCTAAGGAGCAATCATGCTGAAAAACAACATAAACGACATGCTGGGAAGAACAAAAGTAAAAGGTCACATATAGTAACTTAAGACTAAGACTTAAGTTGTTTGTAGTCTAAATAGTAAAACATGAAATCTGATGTTTATAAACCCAATCCAAGCCATATAGAATCAGATCTTTTGAAATGCCTTTCAGTCTGAGCACTTAGTTGGGATTAACCAAAATGACAAAAAACGCTACAATTTAATTAAATAACTGCACTGGATTAATGCATGTGTGTCGCATACGTCCTGGAAAGTAGCGGCAAAGCATTTTTGATAGCCATCTGGTGGCTGGCTGCAGTATAGGTCATAAACCCCATGTCCCTCTCCATGTAAACGAATAGGACGTAAGCTGAACTAAAAAAATATATAAAATCACTTCAAATTACTTTTTCCCAAAGGAGGTTTCCATAATTTTAGTGTTTTTTATCACTCTGATCTATGTTCAAGTGATCACTCTATTTTTTATCACTCTGATCGATGTTCAAGTGATATTGCTATAAAAACATGGTGTGGTGTCATGATTGTGTTGTTACGATTGGGTCTGCTCTACAATTGGGTTCGAATTTGCGTGAGAATTTATAGTGTCGCAGCTCCAGCTCACGATCAATACTGTGCAAAAACTCTAGCTCCAAATGACGTAATTTTTGCAATATGACTTACAGTACATTCACACAGGGCGCCGGTGTCGATGCTTGACGGCGAGCTTGTCTGAAGCTTGGTGTTGACACGACTGTCATTAGTGACAACAACCAATAACTTTACTTTTCTGGTGTTGCATGAACCCAATTGGCTAGCGTCTGCTCTAGGGTATTTGCATAAGGCAATCTGATTGGCTGACGTCTGTGTTGGCGCTTAAAAACTTTTTCAACTTCTGCCGTGAGCAATGCCAGTGGCGCAACGCAACGGATCCACAATTCAGTTTGGCAATGGATGAAGTCACACATTCACACTGAACTTCAGACCGCGGCCTCGCATTTCACTTGTGCCGTGACTGACTCTAAAACCTTCCCACAAACAAAGAGTACTGACATATTTTGAAATGAAAAGTTGGTAATTTTCCAAATGTATGCTATTTATTAAACGATAATAATAATAATAAATGTATAGTTTCACTAAAACTTTATACATTTACTTTAAAATATGTTTAACGTGAGTTTTCATGGTCAGTTACAGGCAGCTTCTTAATTTTCCCTCTCCCTATAGGTGCATAGCATACACTTGTCAAAATGATGATTTGTCAGTTTCAGTTAGTCCCACCCACTATTATGTTTACAACTTAAGGACATAAGAGTAAAATGCGTGCATTTCAAAATTGGTGAAAGTGAAAGTATGGTGACAGTTGAATTTGAAAATAGTGAAACAAACCTCAGTCTTTCAAAAATACAGGATATCCTAAATGAAACCTAAGTCTAAGCCTAAGCACTGCATTCGGAGTGTCCACAAATGAAACCAGACCACCGCATGATGAATTTATAGATTGGAAACTTCTGAGCGTGTTTAAAGCACATATTAGCAAAGGTACAGTGTTTGATCCGCTAAATAGATGCGTCATTTGTGAAAAGTAAACACATAAATGTTGTGCTAGATAATGTTCTCCATAACAAACTGCATATTTGCATTGCGACATTTCTACGGTCTGCGTTTACACTCCTTTGAAAGCGAACTTGAAGGAGCTTGATTATGAGATCATCTGCGAAACCTCGTCGACTCAGACTAAGCTAATGCTTTACAATAAACTTTAGTTAACGTTAGGTAATGCATTAACTAACAGTATCAATAAGAAATACATGTGTTACAGTATATACAAATTTTTGTTAGCTCAGGTACGAATGTTAACCGATACAACTTTTAATTGTAATAATGTAAAAGTAAATGTTGTTATTAAAATTAATGTTAATCAGTGCTTTAGAAGTATTGTGTATTGAATATTTGTGCTGTATTTTCTGTTGCCAGTTTGACGCAGTTTTCAAACAATACACCTTGTCCACCCGGTTTCATGTAGGCCCACCCACTTAAACATTTCTGGCCTCACCCCTGACTATAACAAATAAAATCCATTTATTTTATGCAAGACAAAAGGCATTTCCATCATGCGAAGTGACTGCTGCTGACTGACATCTTGTCCTTATGTTGCGATGTGTAAAATAATAATACAATTTACAGCACAGTAAAGACTTTACTAGTTTTAGTGTGGATGAGTTATTATTAGAGTTATTATTATTATTTTAATATCACAAATGCAATTTTTATCAGAAAAATCAGAATTAGACTTTAGTCATGGGTTTGATTACCATAGATTGCAATGAACTGATAAACTATGATGTATGGTAATATAGCAACTTGTAATAATTACAAAATTATATATGCTAAATTATACACTAAACTGATACATTAATATACCATACTGAAATCTCAAGCAATCTGATCAAAATGAGTCATACTTGTCTTAAACAATCAAAAATTCATCTTGCACCAACACATAAATCTCAGCAGCCAAATCAAAAAAAAAACTTTGAAGTTGAAGTTTGGGACAAGCTAAGTCAGATCTAACCTCAGGGGTGATGAAAATAAACTTCTCAAAATAAAGATTTGTAAGAGATTATAAAGCTACATGCGAGAGCTTATAGACTGCAGGCAATTTAATATCTCAGCACCAAAGCCAGTCTGCAAACAAGAGAGCACCGTCATTACTGATTCCAAATGGAATTACAGGCAAAGCCTGACAGTCAGATGTGCGTTATGAGAGAATGATCTGTTGTTATGCGTGTGCCGTGTGTGTGCACGTGGACGCGCATGCGTGACGTTCCATCTGCACGGATTCGGTTTCGCCTAAGAATTGATGCATCTCTGATAACACACACATGGGGACGTGGGATGTTGGCGACAGGACGGTGGCGCCGTATCGACCCTGCAGTCTCATCTCTCACAATGTCCACACAACCTTAAGAAAACCCTCAAGCAGCGTTTGCTTCTGATAAAAATCAGGCGACGGTAAAGAATTGCTTTCCAGTACATTGGAAAATGGATTCCATATCTGCAAGTCATCACAATACTGGAAAACACCATTGCGGCATAAAGTTTTCACTCACTCACTCACTCCATCCTGTCTTCCTGTCTCAGCACTCACAATGCTTCAGGTGCTTGTGAAGGATTTCAGTCCTGTATTTGTAACAGCATTAGACACTGTTTACAGCTGGTAATAAAATTCATTATAAGGGATATGGTAGCAAGTGGTAAGCGCTAAATACAGAGGGTTATTATCATGTATTAATACTAAAAAATAACAAAGACTAACAACAAAATGACCATAACTTTAACTAAAATTAAAATGTAAAATATAAAAAAGCTAAAAACTGATTCAGAATATTAATAAAAACTATAAAAGTACCTCAATGATAAAAAAAAATAACACTGAGGACCACCCTTTCAACTGCCGGTTACATGTGGCTTTTTGACAAAAATAAAATAAAATAAAATAAAATAAAATAAAATAAAATAAAATAAAATAAAATAAAATAAATCTTTGTTTGAAAATACTTCTTAATTCTTTATTTTTTATGTTATAAAAATAATTGGAATAATATGAATATATTACTTAAATTTGATAATAAAACAAAATCTAATCTAATATGACAATGCATATTATTTTTTTTTAAGTACTAATAACAGGTATAAACAGGTACATACCAAAACAAACATAATGCTCTAAAAACTATTTAAAAAAAAAAAACTTGAACTAAAATTAAAATGAAAATGCAAAATATAAAGATGATGAAAACGGATTCAAAATATTAATAACAACTATAATAGTACCTCAGTGATACAAAAATAATAAAGACGACCCTCTGAACTTCACTTATATAGGGTTTAAAACTTTGCCGGTTACATGCGGAAATAAAATAAAATAAAATAAAATGATGCATATGTACTTCTAATACCAGGTGTAAACAAGGGCTTGGTTAGTCAACATACTGTATAAACAGAGTCTACAATATTGTATAGCTTTATATTGCTCTTTTTCTTTGCTCTCTCCTCTCTCAGGACTGAAAAACAAAGATATCCAGGGGTAAAGCGCAACCGTTACATCCGCATTTTTTCTTAGAACAGCAAATGCAGAACAGATACAGTACCTAGTAACTAAAGACAGCGAGTCAACACAAAAAAAATGCATTCCTGATACCTGAACCGATCTCCATTCGATTAGAGCCCCAGCAACGATTTGTATAAATACGTGTTTACAGTGAAACAGAGTCTCTAATGGCTGCTGTTCACATTGATCTCCCACTTCCAAAAAAAAGAATACGGCGGCAAAATGCCTTTTAGCTTCAGAGCTGTTTTTTGATGCGCTAAAATGGCAGTAGAAAGGAAAGTGAATTACATTGATTCTCTAAACAGGAAACAGCATAAAGCAGAGAAAGAGATAAAGAGAGGAGCCTTGTGCATGTGAACCATTGTTTTAAATGTAACAAGCGTGTGGTCTAAGCACATGAGTGAATGATGTGTTAGACAGACAGCGTGCCCTCTGACCAAAGCAGCTTTTATGCTTTTATTTGAACAGCAGCCTGAAGCAGGATACTCACTCACTCGCTCCCTACGCTCCTGTTTTCTTCTTTCCCCAGCTCTCTCTCGCTTCCCATCTCACGAAAATGAACCGTATCTCACTCAAACACACAGCGGACAGCCGCAGACGAGGTGTGATTGTTTGCTTTGTCAGACAGCATGAAAGACCTGGGCCCCGTCCCCTTCTGCCCTCAATCCCATCTGAGCTCTATTGTAGTTTGTGTTTTGGAAGTCTAATGACAGAGAAAGTGAGAGAGCGAGAGGAAAAAATGCACTAGATTATTTGTGACAGTGATGAGGATGATGATGATGGGGTGACAGTGACAAGGAAGATGGCATCAATATCAGTGCATCAGCCCCTCACTCTGTGTGAAACACAGAAATAGCTGATACACCATGCTGTCTGTGCACATCATGGTACTGAAATTACTCGAGGACTATTTACCTTCTCAGATGACAGGACACCATTATCACTTGTTCTATAACTAGTTATAAGGATAATGAAGTTAAGGATCACATACTAAATGGGGTAATCCCAATACAATCACCAGACATGTTTATGTCTTTACTAATCTCCCTTTTGTCCTCACCCTCTGTTTTCTGGTGTTTTATTTAAATGGAAGGGTAATAACAGTCTTTAAGAAGTTGTTTTTTATGTTTAACATGACTCCTTGACTTGATGCATACTTAATGAGCAGTTTTCAAAAATCCATCTTATTTGAAATGCTTCTCAGGAATCTGTTTCTGACTCTGAATTAAATGGGATTTGTGGGGGTGACTACTAATTTGCCCAATCTTCAACGTTATATTAAGCAATGAAACAAGAGTAAAGAGTTTAGAGTAAAGGTGCAATCACATTAGAGAACTTTAGCCTAAATTTCAAAGGCTAAGTTTATTGTCAAAAGCTTAGCACTGCTCACACTATTAAAGGAGAAACTCACTTCCAGAAGAAAAATTTTCAGATAATTTACTCACCCCCTTTTCATTTAAGATGTTCATGTCTGTCTTCAGAAATTATGTTTTTAAAACATTTTAGGATTTCTTTCCATATGGTAAATGCACCTTCAAAGGGCTCTAAACGATCCCAGCTGAGGAAGAAGGGTCTTATCTAGCAAAACGATTGCTTAGTTTAAAAAAAATTACAATTTCTATACTTTTTAAACCTCAAATGCTTGTCTTGTCTAGCTCTGCGTGAACTCTGTGTATTCCGGTTCATGACAGTCAGGGTAGGTCGAAAAACTCCCATTTCATTTTCTCTTTTTTTCTTCAAAACTGTCCTACATTGTTGTTTTACCTTTTTTTGTAAAGGGCGTTTGATTTTCTTCGCACGTTCACTTTGTAAACACTGGGTTGGTACTTCTGCAGCGATATAGGACGATTTCAAAGTTAGAGGAGAAAATGAGGTGGGAGTTTTTCGACATACCCTAACTGTCTTGAACTGGAATACACTGGAGTTCACGCAGAGCTAGACAAGATGAGCATTTGAGGTTAAAAAGTATATAAGTTGTCAGATTTGTAAAGAATATAACCGATCATTTCTTTAAGTAAGGCCCTTCTTCCTCGTCTGGGATCGTTTAGAGCCCTTTAGCTGCATTTAAACTGCATTTTGGAAGTTTAAACTCGTGGGTACCATAGAAGTCCACTATATGGAGAGAAATCCCGAAATGTTTACCTCAAAAAACATAATTTCTTTATGACTGAAGAAAGAAAGACATGAAGATCTTGGATGACAAGGGGGTGAGTAAATTATCTGTAAATTTTTGTTCTGGAAGTGAACTTCTCCTTTAATTCACATTTAATGTATTTATGATCTATGGTTCCGGAGAAGATGATGCAGCAGTTGCAGAAGTTCTCAGTGGCGAATCGGCCAAGCAGCAGCAGTGTTTGCATCACTTAAATGGTGCTTGTGGAAGAAGGCCAATATCACGATCACAACCAAGATGCGCCTTTTCTGGACCCTAATCATTCCTATCCTACTTTATGGATCAGAGACTTGGACCCTTCTGAAGATAGCAATCAAAAAACTGGGGTTTATTCAAATGCAATGCCTCAGGCCAACCCTGAACAAAACTGTACGTTGACAATGCGGCGACCAGTCCATGATCAAGAAGGTGATACAGAAAATGCGCTTGCAGTGGTTTGAACACGTGTGTCTAATGACAACTGCATGACTGCCATACAAATTACTCTGGCGTCAACGACCACCAACGTGGAAGGTACACCACAAGACCTGGGTGAAACAAGTTAAAGATAACCTTAAGAATCGTCGTCTCACACCCTATCCACTGACTGCTCAGCATAGAAGTTGTTAAAGACGCTGGAAGTCCATTGGCACCTACAGCAGTGTATGAAGAGGTCTTCGGCACAATGTCAATCAAGGATCAAGAAGAAGAAGTCATTTTCAAAACCAAACAGCTTTTTATTGGTCAGAGCTGCAAATGTGCATGTCTAATGTAAACATTAGTGACATCTGTGTGAACTGTTTTATCTTACGTGAGCCTCCTACATTCTTTTTGGTATGACTAGATTTTGCCTGGAAAAATATTTAAATACTTAGCTGAGAAGTGCTAAATGTGACCACACTTTTGTTAGTAGTTAGTAGATAGTTCACCCAAAAATGAGAATCCTGTCATTAATTACTCACCCTCATGTCGCTCCAAACCTACAAGACCTTCGTTCATCTTTGCAAAACAAATTATGATATTTCTGATTCAATCCGAGAGCTTTCTGAGCCTGCAGACAGCAACCCAACTGACACGCTCAAGGCACAAAGGTAGTAAGGACGTTGTTAAAATAGCCCATTAAACATCAGTGTTTCAACCTTAATTTTATGCAGCTGCGAGAATACATTTTGTGCACAAAAAAAACCAATAATAACAACTTTATTCAACAATTTCTTGGTACTAACGTGGTACTATCGTCAACGCGCATCAAAGACTGACACAGAAGAGAAGAAATTGTTGAATGAAGTCAATATTTTTGTTTTCTTTGTGCACTAAAAGTATTCTCATAGCTTCATAAAATTACGGTTAAATGACTGATGTCACATGGACTATTTTAACAATATCCTTACTACCTTTCTGGGCCTTGAACATAATAGTTGTCTATGAAGGGTCAGAAGGCTCTCAGATTTCATCAAAAATATCTTAATTTGTATTCCGAAGATGAACGAAGGTCTTACGGATTTGTAACAAAGTGAGGATGAGTAATTAATGACAAAATTTTCATTTTTGGGTCAACCATGCCTTTTACCATTCTGGTTAAAGTGACTTAAAGGAAAGTGCAAATAAATTCTGTGAGACTAGTGAACTTTAAAGTTTCATTGTCAAAGGATGTTTGACCAACAGATGATGTGCACCTCGCAGACTGAAATCTTGGTAAAATATTGTATATAAGTATTGTACATAAACTTAAAAGCTGCATGGTGTTGTGAAAAAGTGGAATACATAGTGTTTTTTTATTTGGATTTGTATTTGTTTTTTTGTTGTGGTTTATTATTCATTAAACAAGAAACCCTGCAGAGTAATATCATATTTTGTGGCCAATAGTTGTTGTGTCCGAAGTGCTTTTGCATGCTTAAAGCCTAGTGTGAAAATACCTTAAAGCACTGAATTTATAAAGCCCCACCCTACAAAGACATCGCTGTAATCAGAGACGGATCAGGAGAGCAGCAGCACATCATGTCAGCGTTGTCAAACTTGTCAAAAGCAAAAGAAGCAAAATAGCATTCTTGCATGACACACTAACAACTGACAACTGCTTATGAAGCTGAATGTGATGACTTGAATGATCTGCTTCAACAGTTTCCTGCTTTCCATATATGGGATGCCCTGTGAAAGTTCAGAATGATTGGCAGGCAGAAAGCATCTCTGACTGGCTAAACAAAGAATCTCTCTCTCTGCAGTTTACAGAGCTTAAGGCTGTCACAGCGACAGATGTGATATTTTAGGACGATTAATTTGTGATATTTTTATATATAGTGTGAAGTGCCCTTCCAAGATTAAAATGAAAATATAATGTGTGTGTGTTTTTTAAAAAATGGACAATTTAATTAGTATGACCACAGACTGGTAGCTGCTGGGTAATTCAGTTATTCATCTGAAAAGTGTATCTTGCACCAGCTTCAGTAATGGATGATTCATGGAACCAGCAGCCGAAGGCAGAAGACTAAAGCTGACCTTTCACACTTCATCACATGTGACTGGTATTACAGAGGAAGGTAAAGAAAACAAGATGCCCTTGTATAGTAGAACACAACCAAACATAGTCATGGACAAATAAAGGGACTCCAGCGGGAGGCAGAGAAAGGCACCGGTGTTTGCGAAGCAGGGGGAATTTAAAGTATAAGACAGAGTTGGAGCAGAGTGAAGTTCAAAAGCAGGTATGCAGCTCGACGCTCGGTAACGACAGTCCGCATGGGATCGGGGATTGGCTCATGTGCTTGTGGATCAGCTTTGAATTCTCCCTCTGTGACCTCATCAAAAGGGCAGGTGTCAAAGATACATCCACGCTCATACACACACAGTCGAAAACCGCATTATACAGATGCGCATGTGAGCGTGTGGTGTATGTCGTGTGTATGAGTGGCGTTTGATGTATGTGGATTTATATCAGTGTGAGGGAGTGTGTACGTGTGGGTGTGTTTGAGTAACTCTTGCTGGTTGATATGCAGCTCACATTCAGGGTCTCTCTCACAGCCCAGCCAAGCAAATGACTTAGAAGAGCCACTCCAGTGCAGGGCTAAAGCATAGTGAATTTGTGCATGTGAACATCTCAGTTCTGCTGAAAAGACCAGCTTAGACCAGCTTTGAATTGTTGAGACTGGATTGAGACTGTTTGGATTTTTTGGTGGTGTTGTTCTGACCGAATTTTGGGAAGTTTATGCTTAAATGAATATGAATATTTGGTAAGATACAAGGCAGACCTAACCATAAGTAATAGAGATTTGAAACTTGAAGGGATGGTAATACTCACACCGTCTCCAATGTCACCAAGGTTCACTCCAATCAGTCTGATGGGGGCACTACAGCGATCTAAAGTACAAAATTGGTCATAACTGACTAAACAGTCAGTCATCCTTGAAATTTTCGGGTATTTTGCATTTTTTGAAAAACCTACTTTTGGGAACTACTCCTAGGTTTTTCGTCCAATGAGAACCAAACCAGTGCAGGAAGTTTCTCTGGATAGTGAATATCAATAATTATCAAAAAAACCTTGAACTTTCGACCCTCCGTTGCAAAGGGACGGTAAAACATCTGAAAGAGACAGGGCTGCCTTTACTAAAACGGATATAACTTTTGAACAGAATGAAATATCTTTGTCAAACTCACAACGGATATGTAAGAGCTAAATCTGAGGTCATATGAAAAAAGTCATGGAGCCTGGCCACTTGGCACTATAAGAGGGAAAAAAAACATAACACAGCCATAACTACGCAACTGGTTCTCCCATCAAAGTTAAATTTGGTACGCACATCTTGCTCCAAAGTTCCACAAGCATCAATAAGGACATTTGTGTATCTCAAAAAAACACATGGCCGCCACAGGCTGATGAAATCCGAGCACATATTAGTCAGAAATTTGAAAGAAATTGACCACTGGGGGGTGATATTGCAATTTTCAAGGCCGTAATTGTACAATATTTGTATCATAAGATGGACCTCCACTTTCTGAATGACTTTGCCTCTAGAACTACTGCTGTCAATCAAAACTGTTTGTTAAATGATTGAGAAAATGCAAAATGCAAAATGCAAAAAAAAAAGCTAACTAGTCCTAGGTTTTTTGCTCAGTCTTGGAAAAAAAAAAAACAGTTCAGTGCAATTCTCTGGATTTTCTAGGTCAATAATTATCAAAAAATGTTGAAATGTACCCTTAGGGAAGATACAATGGGGTCGTTTAGAAAAGGGGTCTGTCCAAATATACCCAAAAGCCTATAAAGCCTAAACGAAAACTTAAAACGTCACGGCATGCAAAGTTTTAGGGAGATTGGACCTCGGCTGGTGCTATAACAGTCATAAATGTTAAAAACATCATATTTCCATGTTAAAGACAGTATATGTAATGTCTTTTTTCATCTGTGTTTAAATGTCTTAAAGAGCTTGAACCCCAGTAATCACTGTTGGCAGCTATATTTTCTTTCATTGCTTAAGCTGAATTATAAGGGCATTCTAACTGCATTCTAATAGGCTTCATCATGCAGTGAATGCTTTTAGGCTCTCCACACGTTTGTTTGTTTTTTTGCAGTCGGTGCAAAAAAAGTCGGTGATACTCGATACATACATGTCACACATACATGTCAAGGGAGTGTATCCTTAAAATCTAATCAAGTAAATATTATGCCCTCTTTTTGTCCTCTTTTAAAAGAACTTCAAAAGTTGTGCTTGAAACATTTTGCACAAAAAAAAAAAAAAAACCCACGAAAACTTGCTTCAGCTTGTGCGCAGCTTACAGTGTCAAGGTTTGACTGGCCAATTGCCGCTATTCAGTTCGTAATCTATCAAACGAAGAGAATTTCAACATTTGATTCGCATGACACATTTTACATAATACATGGAATTAATAATCTAAAAGGGGTAGTTTTACAGAGTGAATACTTTTTGTAATTTTTTCAACATAGGATGCCATCCCCTCTCAATTCGAGCCCTGAATATAATTACTATGACAGCTCTGACATAATAAAGCAATGCATATGGTAATATTAATGCTTGTGTTTGATTATTATTAAATTCAAAGATTTGGAATTTTCAAATAGTCAAAACGCATAATGTGTTCACCATGTACATAAACACGCAAACATCTGTCCCACGGCTGTGCTAAGCTTTAAATAGCTGTGAAATGGCTTGCTGTTTGGGGAGCTCCACTTAGCAATTATGCTGAGTGCCAGTCATCTGACAGTTCTTTAATGTGAAGACTTTGTTACCATGCTAACACACAATTATTATGAGCTGTACAGTGATGTTAAAATCATATCCAAACCATAAGGATAATGAAGGATAATGCATTTTTTCGATTTAACCTTTAGATCTGCAAAGAAATCTCAAAATCTCGTGTCTACTGAACAATGAACAGACGGGTTCAGAGGCATTCAAGTCTTAAACGAAATCTCACATTGTTGAATTAATAACTGCCTTCATTTCATAGTTGTTAAATTTGCCTTTATTTTAACAGAGCAGAGAGCAAAGCGCTTTCAGTTGAAATGGACATATGAATATGCCTATTCAAAAGCCATGAATTAGCATATTTGCATCTTATTTCAAAAGCTAGAGTCTCTTCTTCGCATTTAAAGCACTGACAGAATTATTTTCTAAATGACGTTTGAGTTATTATCAACATTTAACTGATTAGGACAGGATTGAAAAGAAAAGAAAGTATTTTTCAGCACCTCTTTCTAAAGGTTACATCCTTCACCCAGTAGGTGGCAATAAGTGACTGACTGTATAAATGAGTCACGATTCATTCATTCAACAGATTCATTCAAAAACACTTCTTTATGAGTGAGTCACTAAATAAGTCACAAATTTTGTTCAAAACCCTGATTTATACAGGAACAAAACACCAGTCCTGTGCACTGTTACGAGACATGTAACTGTTAATCATGCCATTGGCAAAGCAAAAATAGACAAGGTAACTTTCAACATTTCTAAGTTATTTGATGTGATGATATTCCGAACATCTCTGCATTGCTAAATCATACATCAGATGGGATGCCAGCAGTACTTGAGCCACCAACTCTTGTTCTGCCCAGAAAAAGGTCAGCAAAAAGGTCAAAATTCATAACGAAATATAAATTTAGCTTTAGTTACAGTATTTGGCTATCGCTGAAATAACAGGAGAAGAGCATTGCTATACGAGTTTAATTTTCTCACCAAACCAGAACATTTTAATAGTGTAAGGAATCTTTTTACACACTAAAGAATCATTTAAGAAATAGGATGTTAAAGGTTCTTGGAACCACCGATGCCAATAAAGATTCTTTGTTTTACTTATGCCATCACCATCCCTTGCACTACAGCAACAGTTTGTTTAAAGGTCTCATATTTCAGACACAGTATTAAACATATACATTCAGTAATGTCTTCCAGCATGACCGTATGTCATTTACAGCATGCAGTTAATGTACACAAGGGGCGATATGTGCTACTCTGTAATGCACATTTCATTTGCAACCCAATGCAATTATCTTTGACATTTTAATGTGTGATGTTTGCATGTGTGAATGCATGCTGAGTGGCTGAAAGGGCTTTCGGGAGAGTGTTTCTAAGCACGCGCTGCATGGTTGCTTTGTGCGTCCGCTAATGTGTGAGTGTCCAGGAAAACATGTATTTTTAGAGTCTCATCTCGTGGCATGAGTCACAGTGAGCGATGTGCGTGTGCACGTGTGCTACTGCGTAAATTCTACACCGCCGCTACGCTTGTAGTCCTCTTGTGGTAATTGCTCGTCCTGTCCTCTCTATTGTTGAGTCTGCGCCGCGAGCTCACCCGTAGAGAGCAGCTCATGCAGTCTCTGGCTAATTCATTTCATTATGGCCTAATCAAAGAGGCGCACGTGGCATTTAGCCTGATTTCTGCAGATCAAAGACACCACTGTGTGTTTAGCCATGGGAGTCTTTCATTAAGCTACATTCACTCTCTTGGCGACTGGACTGCGCACTTGCAGAGATGTTAAAAAAACACAATGGTGAAGAAAACAGGGAAGATGGAGGAAAGGTTGCACTTGAGGGGAATTAAGATTCAGTGTCTGGTCTAATAGCAGTTCTTATAAAATGACACTCATGTCTTTGTTTAGAGCGTGGGATTTGTCATGTACATATTTATGTGCAGCCACACATGTATACAAAATGTCCTATGGTTTATGAGTATCTTTGTGTTTTTTCTTCTTCTTCCAGTAAAGGTAAATGAAAAAAAAAAGTTCAACAATTTACAAATCATTCAGTACAGTCGTGGAACTGTTATATGATTATTTTAAAAGACATAAGTACTTTTTTTTTTTTTTAATAAACTTAAACTTTTTTATAATTATTATTTTAAATCATGTTTAATAGCCAAATTCTCTTTCAAGAACTTTACTACCAATGAAACATTGCAAATAGCATTACTGAGTCTAAACAAAACTTTCCAACTACCTTTTAAATATCTGAACAATTTGCAAAAGACTTGAAAAATACTGTTTTTATACATAAAATAAATTACTAAAAAATTAATAATTTTATTTTGTACTTTTTTAAAAATTCAATTCTTTTTTTGCAAATACTCTTGGGATGAGAAGTTCATTCACTCATAAATATAATTATGTATTCAATCAAATCTTTTTTTTTTTCATTTAAATCTTTTTGTTAAAACTCTGCTTATAACTCATTAGTAAAAATTAATTTGAAATCCCTACAGAGTAAAAAATTAAAAAACAATTGCACAGTTGTGCTATATTACACAACAACAACAACAACAACAACAATAATAATAATAATAATAATAATAATAATAATATGTTTATTGAACAAAGACCATTAAACTAGTCAAAATGGATAGTGCATTTATTTATTTATTTATTTACTAAATAACATTGGGAATCACAGTTTGGACAAATGTATTAAGTAACAAAACTGTTTTCAACACTGATAATAATAAATGTTTTTTGAGTACTAAACCATCATATTAAATCGATTTCTGAAGGATCATGTGACACTAAAGACTGAGGTAATGGTTGCAAATTCAACTTTGCCATTACAGGAAAAAAAAAAAAAAAAACTTTTAAAATAACATTAAAATAGAAAAAAAGATTTTTAATGTTTTTTTTTAAGGAAGTCTCTTCTGCTCACCAAGCATGTATTTATTTGATTCAAGAATATAGCAAAAGCAGTAATATTGTGAAATATTTTTTACAATTTAAAAGAACTGCTTTCTATTTGAATACATTTTAAAATGTAATTTATTCCTCTGATCAAAGCTAAATTTTCAGCATCATTACTCTAGTCTTCAGTGTCACATAATCTTACAGAAATCATTCTAATATGCTGATTTGCTGTTCAAGAGACATTTTTTAAATTATTATTATTATTATTATATTATCATCATCAATAATGTTGAATACTTTTTATTCAGGATTTGATGAATAGAAAGATCCAAAGATCAGCATTTATCTGAAATAAAAAGTTTTTGCCACATCATTATATACTTTACCAATCAATAGAGTCTTTTTTTTTAATTGATCAAAAGTTAAGATAAAGACATTTATCATGTTGCTGTTCTAAAATTCTGAAATACTGAACTTTCTATTCATCAAAGAAACCTGAAAAAAATCCACAGCTGTTTTCAACATAATAACAATAAATGTTTTTTTTTTTTTCAGAATATCAGAATATTAGAATGAATTCTGAAGGTTCATGTGACTGGAGTAATGATGCTAAAAATTCAGCTTTGAAATCAAAGGAACAAATTATATTTTAAAATATATTCAAATAGAAAAGAGTTATTTAAAATAGTAAATAATTAATCAAATATTTCATGTAGCCTTGGTGACTACTCCAAACCTGGTCTACCAAACCAAAATGTTTCTCTTGTTTCAAGCCATATGTTTTTGCAGCATCCATACAATTACCTCGATAAATACCCACAAACACAACGGCTGTAAGAACTGTCCACTGATACACCTGCTTTCTCTCTCTTTCTCTCTCTCTCTCTCTCCATGGTTAACAGAGTGTTAATACGTGTGAAGCGGAGCTCAGTGGGGAGTGAGCTTCCTGAAGAGCTGTTGACTGCTATGTCAATGAGAGGATCATTACTGAACGCTGACAGCTCTGATCACTGGGAAAAAGGCTAAATCAGACTAAATTGCGTTATAGCCACCTCCACCTTTTATGCTCCAGCCCGTCCCGCACTTCCTCCGTTCTCTGGAAGGTAACGGAGAGCGTTAATTGCAGACCTCGAGGGAAGCGACGAGGGGAGGAGAACAAGACGAAGAAGAAAGTCGTGGGAGGAGTGAGAGAAAAGCATTTGTCATTTGGCTACAATGATATCTGCTAACCATCTCACTGTCTCAGGTGGAAAGGAATCCCACCGTCATTTCCTCAAAGCACCTCCCAAATCCCTCCTGAAACATTTCCCGATTCACTATTAAAGTGGCTTTTCTTTTTCCCTATCGACCGCAAGGGTTTAAACTCCAAACTACAGCATTAGCATCGAAAATTAACTACATAAATTGCAGTAAGTGAGTAGCAGTGTTAGCCTATAAGGCTAAAAAAAAACAAAAAAAAACAAAAACACACTTGACAGACTTGTTACAATAAAAGCAAATGTGCAACAGAGGCTGCTGGAGAACAAGCTGGAGATTTGTTGAAAAAGCGTGTGGAAAACAATCAAGTTGAGCAGAAATCTTTTCCACATCCACATTTTCCATTTGAGTGAGAAATAGCTGTTTGGGCGTAATGGTATATTGGAAAAGCAACAAATGACCCTGTTAGAGGAGGTGATGGTGTCATTACACACACACACACACATACATACACATACGCCTGCAGTTCTAACCAGCTTTAAATGAAAAAATATGAGAGAGATTTCTAAAGCAAAAATGACTGCGTACAGGAGGGAGAGAGAGAGATAAACCGGAAAAGACAAAGAGCGATAACTTCATGCTATCTCATAAAATACTCCATGATTTCAAAGAGTTCATAATTGCATCTCATAACCCACACATGAATATGAAGGGAGGATGTGAGAGCGCACACAGAGAATTAGATTCACGCTCTGTGGATGCTCCGTCTCCACCTCCAGTCTGGTGCTAATGTGCCCAGAGGTTGACTCCTGATAAACCATGAGCGATTGGACTCAACCGGAGAAAAGCAGCCCCTTAGCGCTGCGCATTTCAATTTTCTGCAGTCCCCCCCACATCCGCCAAGCAAAACCGCAGATAACGGAGCAATTTTCCCACAGACATCATCTGCACATCACAGACCGCCATTGTGCCATTTATAAGTACAGCTCAGAAATGATTTTACCTGACAAAAGGATGTGCGTGTTTTTTTTTTGGTATAACGTCGAGCTTGTGCTGTTTCCTGAATTAAACTCAATTCCAATTTGCTGGAAATTGGTATTTTTCATTTACAAAGAGCCATAAACAAAGTTATTTTCACTCCAAACACATTTGCGAGAATTGAATCATTCAGACGGGGAAATAGACTCGTAAGTAGAATCTCATTTCTTGGAATAGTTTCACAATGAACTGGGCAGCTAGGTGGGTTACCATGGCGATACACACCGGAACTGTTCATTCATATATAGCTCTCACTGACCCCTGGCAACTGCTTATCTGTAATGTGCACTTCCATTGCTTGTGTTTCCTTATTTTCCATCAGCCTGGAGTTGGCGTTCTCAGAGATATCACAGGACTGTCAGATATAGGGTTAAAAGATTACTCCAGAATTAAAATTTCCTGATAATTTACTCTCCCCTATGTCATCCAAGATGTTTATGTCTCTCTTTTTTTAGTCGAAAAGAAATTAAGGTTTTTGAGGAAAACATTCCAGGATTTTTCTCCATATAGTGGACTTCAATGGGGATAAACAGGCCAAACTGTACTTTCAATGCAGCTTCAAAGGGCTCTACACAATCCCAACCGAGGAATAAGGGTCTTATCTAGCAAAACGATTGGTCATTTTCTAAAAAAATAAACATTGATATACTTTTTAACCATAAATGCTCGTCTTGCACTAGCTCTGCGTCCATGACTTCATTATGTAATCAAGGTTGAAAAGGTCACGCGTGACGTAGACAGAAGGACCGACCCAGTGTTTACAAAGCAAATGTGCAAAGAATGTCAAACACACATTACAAAAAAGGTAAAAGAATGATGTCAGCAAGGTTGCCAAATCCATGGTTTTCCTGTGGAATTAGGCTACTTTTAAACTGTTGTAGCAGGTTTTTTCCCCCACAGGTTAATAGTTTGACATATGTGACCCTGGACCACAAAACCAGTCTTATGTTACACGGATATATTTGTAGCAATAGCCAAAAATACATTGGATGGGTCAAATTTATCGATTTTTCTTTTATGCCAAAAATCATTAGGATATAAAGTAAAGATCACGTTCCATGAAGATATTTTGTAAATTTCCTACCGTAAATATATTAAAACGTAATTTTTGATTAGTAATATGCATTGCTATGAACTTCATTTGGACAACTTTAAAGGCGATTTTCTCAATATTTAGATTTTTTTGCACCATCAGATTCCAGATTTTCAAATAGTTGTCAGCTTTCAGATGATATATATATATATATATATGAATATGATGTATAAACACTTATGACTGGGTCCAGGGTCACATATTTGAAATGTTTGTACTGTAATTTTGGGCTATTTTTGATTGGCCACCAGAGTAGTTTTGTTACGCAGTCCTGGCAACCTTGGATGGCAGATGATTTTGAAGATTTTGAGGAGAAAATTAGATGTTTTTTGCTCTACCCTACTTTTTTGAACTGAAGGACGCAGACGACAAACTAACCACGCGTGACCTTTATGACGTGATTATGTCATGCGTGAAGTCGTAGACATGCATCGCAGAGGTACTTAAAAAAAAAACTTGGTTACTTTTAAAATGTTTATTTTTGCTCCCCTGTGGGTTAATGATACTGGATAAAATATATTTGACTGAAATGCTTGTACTGAAATATTTTATATTCTACCAGTGATAAAACTGCGGTAGATGTTAAGTTTTGTGAGGGAGGGTCACTGGTAAGGGTTTTCAACAGTGTCTGTGAAACATGTACGTTAGGAATGGGAATTTCATATTTTAAGTTTTAATATTTAGGATATGGTCATTGGGCTACAGACCTGGCAACCTTAGATGTCGGATGATTTTGGAGATTTTGAGGAGAAAATTTGATGTTTTTTTGCTCTACCCTACCTTTTTGAACCGAAGTACACAGACGAAGAAATAACCATGCGTGACCTTTCCAATGTGATTACGTAATTAGCGAAGTCATAGATGTGCATCGCAGAGGTAGTGCAAGACATTTGTGGTTAAAAAGTATATACATTTTTCTCTATATAGTGGACTTCAATGGGGAACGATGGGTTGAAGGTCCAAATTGAAGTTTCAATCCAGCTTCAAAGGCCTCTACACAATCCCAGCCGAGGAATAAGGGTGTTATCGAGAAAAATGATCGGCCATTTTGTAAAAAATATAAAAATTGATATACTTTTTAACCACAAATGCTTGTCTTGCACTAGCTCTGCGTCTATGACTTCATGCATTATGTAATCACGTTGGAAAGGTCACGCGTGACATAGACTGAAGTATCAACCCAGTGGTGACAAAGCGAACATGCAAAGAAAGTCAAACGCCCTGTACAATAAAGGTAAAACAACGTCTGCAAGGTTGCCAAGTCTGTCAGAATTGGGCTACTTTTAAACTGTTGTCGCGGGTTGATTTTTTCCGGCCATGGTTTGACATATTGTATAAAATATATTTGATATGTTTATGCTGAAATATTTTATATTCTACCAGTGATAAAACTGCAGTAGATGTTAAGTTTTGTGAAGGAGAGCCACTGGTAAGGGACCCTTCAGCTGTGTTTATGATCAGTATGATATTTGTTTTCAACAATGACTGTGAAACATGTATGTTAGGTATGGGAATTGCATATTTTGAGATATGATATTTGGGATATGGTAATTGGGCTACTTTAGGGCTATTTTTGATTGCCCAGTGGGTTAGTTTTGATACTAACAGACCTGGCAACCCTGGATGTCGGACAATTTTGAATTTGGAGGAGAAAATGGCCACGTAAAGTTTCAGGAGTGACAACTGCATTTAAATGCGAGAGTGAGTCCCATCAATTATCGTTCCATGTGTGTACGGAACAGAAGTCACTCCCGCATTTGTAACCATAGCAACATTTTGGCGTCTTGAGGGAGTGAATAAGAATTTAGCCATTTGGTATCTGCCATTTTTTGGCTAAAGATTCTTTTTATCCATCGATTTTAACTAAACTACCGCTGATATACATGCTGTGTTTTGTTTATGCTCGGGAGGCTGCTTTAGAGAGTGCTGTCTTGTAGTGTTGCCATCTCCTCGTATTTAAATATGCTTTTAGGCATGTTGCTTGGTTGTAGCTAATAAAGCTAGGCACTTTATGAAGTTAATAAAGTGGTCTGTTGCGAATATGAGATATGATTATTTTGGTGTTACACATAAAGCATTTGGGTGTTTTAGTGTTTTTTTGTGATTGTCCTTGTTTGTTGTTGTTGTTGTTTTTTTCTATGAAAATCTGGCAACAGACACTTTACCGCAGGGCTCATGAGCTCAACTAGCCCCGTGCTAAAATGTGCTAAGGTTAAGACTTTTTTCACTGTTATTTTCTTGCATCTAACATACAGACGAAGACACATTACTTATGCAGGTTTAAATGTGTCATTAACAACTCAAGTTTAGTTCAGTACACACTGCATAGAATTTCACATCGAGATTTTCACGTTTTTCACGAGTTGTCACTACCTGTATTTTTTGGGAGTTAATGCAGCTGTTGAATGCAATTGTCACTCCCGTATTTTAGCAAATTATGTGTGAACAGAATGCGATTAAGTAGTAAAATGTGAACTGACAACCGAATTTAGCTGCAGTGTGTACATGGCCAATGAGATTGAGTTTTTGCCCTTCCCTACCTTTACAACCACGTGTGACCTTTCCAGTGTGATTACGTAATGTGTGAAGTCACAGATGCACATAAGACTGATCATTTCACTAGATAAGACCCTTATTCCTCAGCTGGGATCGTGTAGAGCCATTTGAAGCTGCACTAGTACTGCAACCCTGGACCTTCAACCCATCGGCCACCATTGAAGTCCAGTATGGAGAAAAATCCTGAAATGTTTTCCTCAAAAACCTTAATTTCTTTTCTACTGAAGAAAGAAATGAACATCTTGGATGACGTGGGGTGAGTAAATTGTCAGGAAATTTTAATTCATGAGTGAACTAATCCTTTAAATGAATCCAAACTGCCTGAAGTAAAACCTGAAGACCACAGATCAATCATTGATTTTGATGGTCAGCCGAACAGTGAGCAGAAGCACAGAAGAGGAAAGCTTCTGGTGGTTCATTCTTTCTCTGTTTCCTTCTCAGGAATACGCTATATCACTACGGCAACCTGCTAAGAGGTTACTATAGTTACAGTGTGGCGTTCCACAGTGGAGTGGTGCATTGATAAACAGTAAAGAGGAGAGAATGGAGGGTGAGAGAGCACTGTGTTGACAGTGATTCGTAATTTGCTCTCTCTCTCATAAAGGGTGAAAGGCAGCAAGTCAGAAATGACAATGAAGAAATGAAGAGGAAGATTAGAGCGATGACCCAGCTTCAAAAGCCGGACGCTTTTTTTTTTAATCAGATGCACAATGAACGCACTTGCCCGAAAGGTTAATTAACAAATTCCACTCTTTTTTTTTTTTTTTTTTTGACGAAGCCCGTCTGAACGGCTAACAAAAGGCAGCTTGCGGACTTGTCTGTTTGGATAGCTGTGACTGAAACATTTAGCCTATTCTCAATTCCCTATGATTGTTATATAAGCTAGTGGAATGAAACATCGAGGTAATCGGAACACGTCCGCTCTCTATGAGTTTCAGTGCCTCTATGAGGTTTTTTTGGGTTGCACTGGCTCAGCTAGATGCGCCCACATCAATAATCTTATCTTGGTTGAACAGAGGACTGGAACACTGCCTTTCAATATCATTTAAGCCCCAAAAATAGATGAAAAGGGGGAAAGAGAGATGAAAAGAGAGTTCCAGGAAGGGGCAGGAAACCCAAGCCCGGAGTCAGCGATTTGTCTCCGAGAGATCAGCGTAATCGGGCAGAGCTCATGGGGAATGAGAGGGGGCTTACAGGAAGACGCTTGCTTACAAGTTTGGAACTTGTAAAATGTAGCAGCAAAATTGCAAAGGGCAAAGGAGGCCACTAATTGATTTTTATTTTGAAATATGCATACTCATGAATGCCAGAGCGGGGCTGTACGCAATGAAATGTTTCCAGTTTCTAGTGTTTGGCATCCTGTTTGCTTCAAGCAAGTCGTGAAACAACTAATTGGGCTGTTTTTGGATTTTAGCCACATTTAAGTACCTACTTGATAAATTTCCTACTGACACAGGAAACATATATACCAACGCTTGCATTTATTTGATCAGAAACACATATTATTACAACTTAAATAACTGATTTCTACTTTAATACATTTTATAAAACTGATAGTTCTGGTCCTTGATTCTGATTGGTTGAGTCGCGTTCTAAGCTGTTGTAAATTACTCTACAAACACACACCTTTGTTTATGTCTGTGTTGCAACCACAACCGTTTCTGAGGAACTACATTGTTTGGCGGAAGAGTAATGTTTTTATTAATATCATTACACTTTATTTGCTATCTTATTTTGTGAAACCTTACTATGTATATGGAATAATCGTTTTATAAAAGCAAAAAGACAAATTTGAATTTAGTGTTATTGATCCTTCCAATATGCTGATTTAGTGTTGAAAAAAAATCTTATTATTGCTATATTACAATTAATATTTTTGGTAACAATTCTCACTATTAACTAGCTACATATTAGCTGTTTATTAGTACTTATAAAGCAAATATTTTGCAAGATAATATTCTACATCCCTAATCCTACCCACACAAGCACAACGTGTTGGGGCAAAAATGCCACTAAATTGGACAAAAATGCCCCTGCACAAACAAATTAAATCTATTATGTCTGTTGCTAACGAAGTGAAAATAAATAGAAAGTATCGATTGCGGCATTACATTAAGATCTGCTCATGTTGCACCGCAATTCCTTTTAGGCGTTTTACAGTGTTGCGCATTATAACCAATCACACAAGGTTCTGTTGATCTTAGGAATGCAATGGCCAATCAGAGGCGTTCAGATGAGTCATCGCTGAAACTTATCAGTTCTGGTGAGCGCGCGGTACTCCTGAATTATCTCACCATAAAGAAAGCTCGAATGTATGTACAATGTAAGTAAGATATTCATTTCACAGACAGCTTCAGTGATTATAACGATAAATTAGTTTTCTTGAGAGTGCTTAAACTCGTATATGATAATGTCGCGTTCTGTATATAATTTATTCGCTGTTTGAACAGCCGTGGAAATTAAACGTTATAATTATACATTTCTAATGTTTTTATTCAGTTGTAATCACGTTGAATACAAATTCAGTCACATTAAAAATATGTTATTAGCCTACATGACACCCATGTCTGGTTCTTACCTAAAAAGACGAGTTTGTTAATACATTTGGCTGCTTATAGCCTTACCCTGTTCACCCTCCGCCTAAGCCTACCCATTACCTAATACCTGAGCTTAACAACTAACTATTAATAAGCAACAAATTAGGAGTTCATTGACGCAAAAGCCATAGTTAATGGTTTGTTAATAGCGAGAACTGGACCTTAAAATAAAGTGTGACCATACATTCTTTTTGAAAACTATCACATATTTTCAGGATTGTGTGAAGAACAGCATTTATTTGAAATATAATTCTGTTATAACGTTATAAATGTCACTTTTGATCAATTTCATTCGTCCTTGCTGAATAAAAGTATTAATTTCTTTCAAACTTTGAAACGGTAGTGTATATATAGGACCGTTCAATATATCCACCTGGACTTCCTGTTATATAAAGCAATATAGTATGTCTATAAACAGAGTATTCATACAGTAGAATGTGCTTTATTAAAAGATGAAATATAATTTCTTCATCAAACGCAATTTCTGTTATCTGCTAAAAGCTAATTCAGTCACTTTCTCTAACTTACAGATAAAACTTATGAGACGTAGACTAAATCCGAAAAAAAAACTACAGCTATTATAAGCGACCAGTGTCAAAAGTGGCTGTGGTTTACTCTGAAAGTAAAAAGAGAGATATGCAGAGCCAAGGACCCATAGAGGACTCATCGTTTGAACTCTGTGCTCTGGTAAAGGGCTCCTGCCTGGACTGTGCTGATGCTTCATAAACTCTCGTCTAACAGATGAGGAGAGGAGACAGACTCTACTAGGGAAATGATGTATTGGTTTACTGGAGCGGGCAGCGTGTGTGTGCGTGCGCGCGCGCGAGAGAGAAAGAGAGATGGTGAGAGTAGAATTATGATGTGTGAGATTCACTCATTTCCTAGCCAAGAGTGTATATGTGTGTGTGGAGAAAGAGAAAGAATGAGACAGAGTTCACAGTAGCGTAACATCACAGAGATGCTGACTCCTGTGATTGCTGGCCCATTACTTTTACAGGTTGTTTTTACATGCATTTGGTAAAAGCCCACACTACAGTAATTTTATAGCCACTACAGGAGTCCTTGGCTAACCTTCATGTTACCAAGCTTCTGTGAGTTAAAAAATAAAGAGGCTACGTGCATTCATATGACTCATGTGAGTCACTGCTCTTCCAACCCTCAATTCTTCTTTTTTTCCCCTTTTAACGTTTCCTATTCATATGAAAGATGTATTGGATTTTCAGCACAGCCCATAATCCATAACCATTTCTCATCTTCTGCCTTTTATCACATACAGATGCACACACATGCAGAGCATAACCACACACTTATACAAGCAGGTGGCAGCCTGGTTCAGTATCACGGCGGCCATTAGGTGGCAGTATTGCTCTGCAATGCAATCCATGAACCATAATCCCTTTAACCAGAATTTAACCAAGCTTCGATGAAACTTCTTATTTGCTTACCATGACACACATGCACCTACTTATCCCCGTACAGATTCTGCAGATTTAAAAATATAATTTGAAACAAAATGCTAACAAATATGATTTCTGTAGAACACTGTAAGACTGTGAGCCTTTCATGCATGATCGAATGATTAATTACGTAACATACATGTACAAGATATGACTAATATGAAAGAACAGTTAAAATACATTCACCTGGCAACACGTCATCACGTTAAAAAAACAGTTAATTTATGTCTTTTGCAAACCATATGACGACTTATGGTAAGCACAAAAAGAGTTTTTCATATCTGAATTGGCTGTTCTTTTACATATAGTTAAAGCAAATGGTGACCATTAAGGAGGTAGATGATTCGTTCTTCAAACAACCTGTTTTATCCTTTCAAAAGACTTGAAAATATGGGGCATGGACTAAATTTAGGGTGTTTTTTGAACGTCACAGCCCTCATCCACTTGCACTGTATCTAAAAAAGCAGCTTTGACATTCTGCTAACATTCTTGGTGCTGAATGACACGAAGATGAGTAAATGATGCCAGAATGCTCATTTTCAGACTAACTATCCTAACCCCTCAACTGTAATACAAATTTAATGCGAGTGAGGTATAATGATGCTCTCTTTGTGGAGATCATGTCGACAGTGAAAGGATATTGATAAAAGACACACTAATTGCCTACGATTTAGTTTTAGATCGACCCCATGTGACATTTCATTTTCTTTCTCTTTCTCTCTCCCATTTTCTCACTCTTTACCCACTTTTCTCAGTCTAGCTCTGCCAATCGGTTCACTTTGCGTTCTCTTTCTCTGCATCTCAGTAACCCGTGTAACTTGTTATTTTTTTCTCCTGTGACAGGGGGCAGACGAGTGGTGTGGTCAGTGTAAAACCGGCCTTGGAGATATCCTGATACAAAACAACCCAGAGGCCCACAACTATGGAGATGGGAGGGGAACAAGCCTCCAGCTGTACTATCTCTTGGTAATTTGGACTGGTAAGAGGCTCTGCTCTAATAAACCAACGGGATCTTCCGAGCTGGGCAGACCACGGCCATTAAAATCTGACCCTTTTTCATTCTTTTCCAAGGGCTGAGTAATTCTGTCCTCCCCTTTCCTCATTCTCTCCTTCTCGTCTGTCTGCGATTCCAGTCTTCGGCTGACCCAGAGGACCAGCTATGAAAGAGAATACTAGACATTTTGAAGCGATGGTAAGAGGCTTGTTAGACAAGAGACAAAAGCCTTTCTTTATTAACCATTTAGTGACCAGCCCTAATAGGGGACAGGAGCTCTTATGCCTAATAAGTGCAACTCGGAACAGATGTCCATTAGCAAAGCTCTCAGCTCTAATATTTACTATTAAACTAAATATGTGACAAAGTGAGAGACAGAAATAATAACACAAGCAGGGGTCTGAGAGATCATGGAGCCCACCGTATTGATCCGGTTGGTTAACCAGCATCTCTCTGTAGGTCTGTGGCAAAGCACACTGCTTCCTGCTGCTCCTGCTGCACGGGTGGCTGGGTTTGCCCCGGCTCCGTGCGGGAAAAGCTTTAGGGAGACAAGCTGCAGGGGCAAGATTAGCCAAGGATGATCCACATACAAGCTCCGGTAATGGTTACCTCAGAAGATTGACCTCCCAGAGTCTGGCTTGGGAAGTCCCCACGTATCAGCCCAGCAGGGCTCGGGAACAGAGGAGTCAGCCGACTCAGAAAGCATTATCTTCCACACAGGATGGCTACTTTAGAAAGGCCAAGGAACCGTGGTTCTCAAATGTTTTTGCGTCAGGATCAGCACAGTATAGCGTCTTGTACAAAAGTAAACAAGCATGTATGTAAGAGCAAACAATGGCATGTAATTGATATCACATATTATTATTAACACATTACTGTCATCATAAAACACCAACAAAGAGTTTATAACAAACATTATAGTGTACATGACATTATTAATGTATATTATGAAAAAAGCATATTAGTTTAGAGCTTTTGTTGAGAAATACACTTACAAGTGTTACTGAATTATTAGTGTTAAAGATGACAGTAAAATGTAATCTAAATTGAAAAAGGAGAACTTTGTATTATTGACTGAAACTGATAACTGAAAAGAAAATAGTATAAATATTTCTAAGATTGGATTTAAAATACAAAAAAAAAAGTGAATGTTTTTTCAAATAATTCTCTTATGCTCTCTTTACTGGATCAAAAATACAGTAATATTGTGAAATATTATTACAGTTTAAAATAATGATTTTCTATCTTAATATAATTTAAAATATTACTTACTTCTGTAATGCAAAGCTGAATTTTCATCAGCCATTACATCAGTCTTCAGTGTCACAATGATCTTTCAGAAATGATTTTAATATGCTAATTTATTACTTTTTTTTTTAAAATCAATTTAATACATCCTTGGTGAATTAAAATATTAATTTCATTGAAAAAAAAGAAAGAATACAAATTTACTGACCACAAACTTTTAAATGGTAGTTTATATTGTTACAAAAGATTTAGATTTTAAATAAATACTGTTCTTTTTAACTTCTGAAAAAGCTTTTCATCACATTAGTAAATGACATTTTAAAATATAAAACAGTTTTCAATGTTTTCAATTGTACATTAAAATAATATTTCACAACTTACTCTTTTTTTTATCATTTTGTTTTAAAATAAATGCCTTGATGAAAATAAATAAAATAAATAAATAAATAAATAAACACCGTCAGTAAATAAGTGTATATATTTCATAATTAAAACATAAATAAATAAAAAGATGCACCAGTACTGGACAATCTTTTGTGTCAGCCTGTGTGTTCATTGGGATTTTTTTTTTTTTTTTAAGATAAAATAACTATTCAAAAGCCTATGCAACAAAGAAAAAAGAAAGGGGAAAAAACTACTGTTCTTCTCAAAATATGCAAAGTAAATAAACAGAGAAAGATGAATTATAGTTCAAAAGAGAGAAACACATCAAAACAGCTCTGTTAGAAACACTATTTCAGCAGTGTTAACTAGGCAGGTTTTTGTCATGCAATGCCAAGGTAATATAACACAAAATATGGTGATATAAATGTACATTTAAAAAAACAAAAAACAAAAAACAAAACAAAAAAAACAACAACACATTGATAGATATACAAAGTTAATTATTGTGGAACTGCATTATCACAGTCCATATACACTGTGTCCTTCACCACTGCTGACAGTCCATTCACTGACAAGGCATTACTGCATTTGTCAAAGCTTTGTGAGAAATGAATAGTGCTTGTTAATAGAGAATCTATAAGCACCTGTAGATATATCAATAAGACATCAATGTGTGCACCAGCTCACTGAGCTGTTCTGAACCTTGAAAAACCACAGAGTCAATAAAGAAGCGGCACGTCTCATGTCAGAGCCATTCACCATCAGCCTCAGCGTACATACAAGCCCAAGTGTTTTATTTACGCCGCCTGTGTTATGTCAAAGTTGCCGCAATGTTCCCAGCTTTCAATTTGGATTCCAGAGAGCATGTAATTCCCCGTCTGTGTGATATATGATGTGAGAGCTCTCTTAATGCTCGCTAATGATTTAATGACTCGGGCTTTGCTGTACACATGCAATTTTGAGTCAGACTGCGATTGAGCTACTCCATTAGTTTGTGTTCAGGCTGAATTTTCCACAATAATTCAGAAAAATAAAAAAGCGAAAGGCTATGGCTAATTCCCCGCCAAACTTCCTACACAGCCTGTTGATTAAATCACCAGCAATTTTTATACCATTTGAAGTGCTCGACTGTGTCGATGCAGCAAGCTGTTTTGCAGAAGGCTTGTAATGTTTCTTAAATATATGCTCAGTGCATTTAAGTATATGTGTACTCATGTTTTAATCATAGCAGGTTAACGGCCCAGTAAAAAGGGTGGTAGGCCAATGACTAAGGCGTTCGCATAAAAGCTGTAATCCCCAAATTTACAGCAATAATCTTCAAAAACGAAATGCAACTTCATGCGGCTAATCAGCATTGATTTTCCCGGAGCCCCGCATCGTCCGATTACGCACGTGCGGATGCTCATTCGGGTGTGTAATTCTAATCTTCACAATTATAAGTAGCAGAATACAATAACGCACCAGCCGGTTTGTTTGCAACCCTCTTGCACAAGGTAAACTCCATAGGTCAAGAACTGATTTTGACTGTCACATTGAAGCTGCTTTGGAAGTGAACCCTGACAGATATTCTTTGGGGATTATGCAGTCAATTTGACAGGCATACTGAGGAGCTTTTATAAGTTGTTTTGGCAGGTAATCTGAAGAGACGCTGGTGGTGGGTTAAGCAGAGAGGTGTACCAGAACGGTACTGGAGATATTATCGGACTTAGACATTACAGGCTGGAATAGAAGAACACAGAAGGCTTACTGAATGCTGAAACCATAGGAGGCTTAATCAGAGACACTGTGCTGTACTAATTAAGCTCTAACAAGCACTAACGATTCCTAACGAGCAGCTGATTGGTTCTCTCATAACAGTCTCAGCCCATGCCATATCGCTCAGATTACAGGAAGTAGACATGAATTTCACTGGCTTCAAGTCAAAGGGTTAGTCCTTGACCTGCTCCTGCTGTGACTATACAATCTGGCAGCAGAAAAAAAAAAAAAAAACGTTCTTTGGCTCTTCAAGGAAGCAGTGTCTCAAAATATTGGATGAGAAAAAAAAAAATAGTACTACGAAAATAAAACAACGGCAATATTACAAAATATAACATTAAAAAGTGTATAAATCACAATATTCTAAGAGTGTGTTCACACTTGTAGTTCGGTTGGTTTGGTTCATTTGGTCCAAACCAAAAAGAAAAATGCTCTGCTTCATTTGGTCCTGGTCCGCTTAGTGTTCACATTGGCTTTTTTTTTGACAGCGAACCTAAAGATACCGGACCTAAAGGCATAGTGATATGTTCACAGCCTGATAGGTCGGGTTGAATGACACAATTTTTACGTACCTTACTGCTCATTTCGCAGCAGTTTCAAAGAGGAATGTCCACTGAGTGGCGCTAAAACACAGGTTCAGTATACTGTCAAAAATTTTCACAGTAAGTTACTGTAATTTGTTTTACAGCAATGTACTGTAATGCATCTTTACCAGTGTTGGGCAAGTTCCTTCCAAAATGTAATACATTATTTATTACTAGTTACTGTCTTTTAAAAGTAATTAGTTACATTAAAATATTACTTTCTCTGAATTGTAATGCGTTACACTACTTTTAAGTTACTTTCACCAAAATATCCACAGAAGTATGACTAGGCATTGTAAAATAATAAAATGTAGTTTATTGCTGCTCATTATAGTGGAGGGTAATGAGGTAGGTCAATATAGCATAAAATTATAAAATCATATTTAGATAGGCTACCGGTATGTAAGTCTACATTAACGCTACTTGTAGTTTAGATTAAATATAAATAAGCACAAAATGATTACATTTATAAATAATTATAAATGTACACACACGTTTACTGTACAAATACAAAATTTTACTGTTTGCATTTCTAGTACAAGCCTCTTTCCTTAGCTGAAGTATGCGAACCGCTTTGCCACATGCACTATGAACTATTGAAAGTTAAATTTTCAAATGAAAATGGCAACAGGATAGTTTTATAAAGTATGCGTTAACGTGCTTCATTTTCACTGGAGGAAACAGCTGTGGTGTCTGGTGTGATGAGGGGTGAACACAGTGAAAACGTAGGCTACAGTAGATTTGTCATATTCTGAGTTTGCATTTCACTGTTTCTATACTGAATCTGTTTTTTGTGAGTGAGATGAATAAATGCATGTTCACATTTAGTCTAGAATACAGTAACATCATGTTTACTCCCATTTTCCCAACAGGAGACTTAATCAATACATGGGGAAAAAAGTAACTGGCGTTACTTATTTGAAGTAACTCCGATGTTTTCTTAGAAATTCAAAAGTAATGCGTTACTTTAGTTACTTGAAAAAAGTAATATTATTACGTAACTTCTGTTACTTGTAATGCGTTACCCCCAACACTGATCTTTACAGTATGTAGAACAATGTACTGTATACCGTCAAAACAGTATTGTACTGTGTTTTTACAGTACTTTGTAATTTTGTTTCTACTTTGATTATTGTGCAATTATTATTGTGTAGCTGGAATAGTACATACAAATATTTAGTAAAATTGTGATACTACTGTAATTCAAAATAACATTACAAATCAAGACAATCCAAAAATATTTACAAAAGTATTTTTTATTAAAACATTTCAAAACATTTTAGCAGTGTTGGGGGTAATGCATTACAAGTAACACAGGTTACGTAATAATATTACTTTTTTAGCCATACTAATAAGCAACAAATACTCACGATAATCTAACATTTGTTTTCCTTTTTTATGGCTGAAGAGTTTTTTTTTCTTCTGCGGTCTACTGTACAGATGTGAATTTACTTTTGGTGTGAAAAGGCTTTCACATTTGCCAAAAATAGAACTTTTTATATTAAAAACACAAGCAACCCCTGCTCTGATATAAAAAGTAACACAAAAGTAACGCATTACTTTCCATAAAAAGTAACACAATTAGTTACTTTTTTAGCGAGTACCTCAATATTGTAATGCATTACTTTTAAAAGTAACTTTCCCCAACACTGCATTTTAGTATGGTGTTTGCTACCCAGAGTAAAGTGCATCAACAATTTACATCCATGAAAGCATTTTAAGCGTGCAAGAATATAAATGAAAAAAAAAAATGAAGCTGAATGAAGTTGTTGACATGCAGGGTTGATTCTGCACCACCGTCCTAATCTTCTGCTCACTTCCTGTCTGGCAGTACATTTATCCCCATCAGTGGTGAAACTGAAACACAGTCATAAAACACACACACACACACACACACACACACACACACGACAAAACCTGTTATTCAAAGCACCAAGAAAAATTAACGGACAGCATGGGGAAAATAGTGAGTAGAAATTCTGTAGCGTAGATGAAACAGATAAACTGCCTGCTGTTCTTCAAAAAAAATCCTTCAGGTCCCACAAATTCTTTGGTTATTCAGCATTTTTGTGTATTTGAACCCTTTGCAACAATGACTGTATGATTTTGAGATCCATCTTTTCACACCGAGGACAACTGAGGGACTCTATTACTCTATTACAACTATTACAGAAGGTTCAAATGCTCACTGACGCTCCAGAAAAGATCAGGGTAAATTTAACTTATTTTGTCTTCTGCCAAGCATGTAAGTACAGTATCTTCTGTAGCTTCTGAAGGGCAGTTCTGAATGAAAAAAATATGATATTTAGGCAAAATAAGAAAAATGCACATCTTCAAAAGTTTTCACCCCTGGCTCTTATTGGATCATGTTTCCTTCTGAAGCATCAGTGAGCATTTGAACCTTCTCTAATAGTTGCATACGAGTCCCTCAGTTGTCCTCAGTGTGAAAAGATGGATCTCAAAATCATAGTCATTGTTGGAAAGGGTTCAAATACACAAAAATGCCTGCAAAACTAAAAAGAATTTGTGGGACCTGCAAGATTTCAGCGGGCAGGTTAACTGTTCAGGACAAACAAGGGACTCATGAACAACTATTACTAAACAAAAAATATCTTATTCAGGTCAATACTAAATAAAAATAGAATGTATTTTATATGATAAGCCCTCTTATTTTGGTAAAATAATTAACATTTCACAGATTCTGCAAGGTGTATGTAAACTTTTGACAGACTGTAAATAAAAATTAAATAAATTTAAATAATACTTACAAAAAACTGCTTTGTGACAGCATTGCCCTTCCTAGGGTGCAAAGACAAGTGGACCACACTGTAGAGCTGCAAGAAATCAAATAAATTTGACTAAATAATGTGTTTCATTTCATACACTCCAACACTACATCAGAGTTATTAAAAAAAACAAACATATTATGCTTGACATTGCTGAAGATTTTGGGACGCATTTTACTTTTCTTTGTTGACTACTACATCGTTAGTAACTGATAAAAGTAATTTGTCCACTAATCATATTTTTATTATCATAAATATTTTTATCAATCCCCATGCTACAGAACTGGTCTTCCGCCTAAATAACGTTAGTTAATAACCTGTAACGCTACCAATATCTCTGACCCCAAACCACCCATTTACATCGCAAGTGAAACTGTATTTCTCAACCACGTTTAAGTAAGTGACTATGTCCAGTATTAACCGCAACCGTGAAGCGGACTGCAAACATAATTATTATTATTATTGTTATTATTATAATTTACAGCGTTTTAAATGTCAGAAAGTGCCATCAGTTGCAGCGCTCATTATCCCTTAAACAGCATAACTTATATTCATTTTTTCATTTTTTTTTTTTTCTTTTGCATTTTACTAGTTTCTTTATTTGAAAATCGTCAAACTGCAGAAAACGGCGTCAGCTGCAGTGCTCATTATCCAATAAACCAGACCTGGGCAAACTCGGTCCTGGAGGGCCGGTGTTCCTGCAGAGTTTAGCTCCAACCCTGATAAAACTCACCTGTTTGTAGCTTTCTAGTAAACCCGAAGACACTGATTAGCTTGTTCAGGTGAATTTTATCAGGGTTGGAGCTAAACTCTGCAAGGACACCGGCCCTCCAGGACTGAGTTTGCCCAGGCCTGCCCTAAACTATGTAACTTAAATTTAATTTTTAATTTCCAATTTACTAGTTTTTTTAATTTGAAAATTGTCAAATGGCGTTATTTACTGCGTTTAAACTGCAGAAAGCGCCGTCAGTTGTAGCGCTCATTATCCCTTAAACGGCGTAACTTATATTAATTTTTTTCTTTTGCATTGTACTAATTTTATTTATTTATTTTTTTTTAAATTGTCAAACTGCGTTATTTACGGTGTTTAAACTGCAGAAAACGCTGTCAGTTGTGGCGCTCATTATCCCCTAAACCAGACCCGGACAAACTCGGTCCTGGAGGGCCAGTGTCCCTGCAGAGTTTAGCTCCAACCCTGATAAAACTCACCTGTTTGTAGCTTTCTAGTAAACCTGAAGACACTGATTAGCTTGTTCAGGTGAGTTTAATCAGGGTTGAAGCTAAACTCTGCAGGGACAC